>JAMKCH010057424.1:0-14740 GCA_023653785.1 Ophioderma brevispina
AGCAAGGTGGGGGGAGGGGCAAAAAGGGGGGGGGGGGGAGCAGGAGCAGAGAGTGCCCCCTTTGGGGGGGTGGAAAACTATTTTGAGGCGAAATCGGGAAATGAAACACTGATATTTACGTTAAATCAGCCCTTTTCGGTCACTTTTGCCTTGCGACGGCGAAATTTTGCTTGTGATGCGGAATTTGTTGCAACCTACTGGAAATTGCCCCCTCAGAACCACCGGGCTGGCTAAGCGCCTGCGGGGGGACAGAAACCCTTTGGACGGGCGCGTACTTCTGGTTCGTGCGTATTTACTGCGGAAAAACGCACTGCCTCCGAGGGCCAACAGAAGAAGTGATTTGCGGTGCGGGTCACCCGTCGACACACGCCATATGCGCAGATAGCTTCGCCCCTTTTTAACCAGGAAGCGCGCACATCAAAGGGTTCTCTGTCTGGGAGTATAATTATGGTCCTGGACCATTACTTCTGGAGCATAATTCGGGCCACAAAATCTCCAAAGAAGCACACTATGCGATACTCACCCTGAGTGAAAGGCAGGTAGTTCCCTACGATTTTGGGTTGTAAAAATAACCAAACTTGTCGCTTTCCTATATTATATCAATGCAGAAATCACAGCTTTCATGACACTAATTTTCTTTCTTAATCCAAATAGTCGACAATATCGCCCTAAAAAAATATGGCGCATTGTTTTTAAAAAAAGCTTAAAAAGGGAGGAGTAGCATTCAGTAAGAAGTACTTCTTATTACGCCAGGATTTTGCCGGCGGAATATTTAGCTTGTGCGCCCAGACTTACGTCGATGTGGATTAGACTCAAGGGGGGGGGGGGTAGGGAAACATGCCACACCAACAGCACAGCGAATTCAAAAACGCCATCAACTTCCGGGTTGCTGGTTTGCTTAGTCTTTGGGAACACTGTCAAGTGTGGAAAACTGCCCATATGTAGTTTTGGGTTAAGCCACTATTCCCAACAGATTTGAAGTCAATAAATTTATTCCAATTACCATAAAATTACTAGATGGTAGAAACTAAGGTTTAAAGGAGATTTTGTTATATAACGGACACAGAAGAGCTGCCTCTAGTAAATGCATGTTGTAACCGGTCCCCCCAATTACCGTTTGGAAATCCCCTATGCCCAAATCAAGTATAAGTCCTGTTGTTCCTACATCCCCCCCCCCCCCTCCACTATGAGCCGTGGTGTGCTACTATTGGCCAGTAGTTAATTTTTATGTAATTAATTGTAACCAATGGCCAATTCCCTCAGGGACCAACAGAAATTAAACCATGCCCCCCCCCCCCCCATACAGCAGGCAGCAGAACAATGGAGTAGGCATATGTTATGTGCAATTTATCCCCACGTCAAAACATCTGTACACAACACATGCATGCATGCATGCATACACAACAACCACCATTAACAGAACCAAACATCTCTTTTTCTATACTCTTCCTAACTTGTTTTAGTGCA
Source organism: Ophioderma brevispina (assembly GCA_023653785.1). Taxonomy (NCBI): domain Eukaryota; kingdom Metazoa; phylum Echinodermata; class Ophiuroidea; order Amphilepidida; family Ophiodermatidae; genus Ophioderma; species Ophioderma brevispina. The sequence goes on from JAMKCH010057424.1 coordinate 1,468, forward strand.
ACATGACAAGAAGTTATCACAGTTCCTAAATTTAAAGATTCAATTGCAAAACTCAAAAGTTCAAAATGGATCTTATTTGTCCATAATAAAAAAATCCAGTTATGGCTGATGTACTCCTAAAACATGCAAAGGGCGGCTGTCAGGCAAGTGTGAGATAAAAAATTATCTTGGAAACTCACATATGGGCAGTCTTTACACACATTGAGAGTGTCCCGAAAGGCACCTATGGGCTGCATGTACTCATAAGAAACCATGCTAATTGCGGCTTCAGGCAAGTGTGAGATAAAAATTATCTCATGAACCTCACATATGGGCCAAGATGTTTGGTACACACATTGAGCGTGTTTCCGAAGCCTTGATGGGCGGGCATGTAGCTACCTAAAACATGCCATAATTGCGGCTTTCAGGGCAAGTGTGAGGTAAAAATTATCTCATGAAACTTACATATGGGAAGTTTACACACATTGAGAGTGTTCGAAAGCCATTGGGCCTGCATGTAATCCTAACATGCATAATGCGGCGGTCAGGCCATAGTGTGAGATAAAAAATTATCTCATGGAAACTCACATATGGGCAGTTTTACACACATTGAGAGTGTGCCGAAAGCTAACATGGATTTTTTTTAATGGAATTAATTTGTCCATTTTCTGCTACCAGATTGAAGTAAAAAAGTGAATTATTGGGTTAAAAAAGCAGTGTGATTAATGTTGTGGTTAGGATGGTGGTTGAAAATTTTCAATGGATTTTTTTTTCTGAAAAAAAAATGAATACGCATAGTCTACCCATGTAAAGTTGAAGACATGTTCACCTGATGGCATAGGTCCACCTACACACTCCCCCCCATTCCCTGGTTGGAGCCATAACTGAATATATGGGGATTTTGCTCTCTGCCTGGAAATGTGTTGAGTTTAAGGAAGGAAGTGACAGTGTTGCTACTAAAAGACGTAAAAAACAATTTTGAAATTTGTCAATTTGATATGTTTAATTTTAAATTAAAAACCCTTCCTCCATCAACATGTGAACTGTATAATGCGAAACCATGGCAGAGGTCATACTCCATATTGCATAACAAGCTTGTTTATCTGTAACCATGATTGCTAATTGTAATGCATAAGTGCACTATCATTCCAGGGGCACAGTTATTATGACTTGCTAGGTTAATGTAGTTGCTAATTGACCTGACTATGTGAATTCTGGGTATCATGACTCATACCTGACTGCAGAGCTCACTTTTTAAAATTACAGTAGTGAGTTGAAGCTTTTGAAACTGTGCCATGGAGTTGAGACTAGTGTATACAAGATGCAAAGTTTATGAATGAAGTGTGAAGGCTGCTAGAACTGAGCTTATTTGATTGGATGGACATTGAAACCCCAATGCTAGCATAACTTAAAAGGCCAAGTTACTTTGGCAGTTAAAAAAAATACTAAAATTTTGGAAAACTTAAAATTCATACTTGAGCAGGTTGAAGCAGCCAGTTAGTTACTTGTGGGCCCACACACCTGGGGGGGGGGTGGGGGGCATCAACTTTGTTGGGTAGGGAGGGGTGTGCGGTGTGAAGCGCCAGAATGGGAGCTTGTGAATTAAAATTTAGCAAAAAAGGTTTCGGAAGTAATATGGAATTTGGAAATAATTTGGGCTAAATTTGAGGTTTTTAGGAGCTATAGAAATGGCAAAATTGCACGGGGGCGACAACACTCGCGTATGAACCGGAAGTATGGTGTAAGGGCTTACGCTTTCACACCAGAGGGTATTTGGACAGCTAGAGAAGGTGCAGTGCAAAAATAGGGTCTTTGGGTGAGAGGTAGCCAAAATGCCGGTGTGAAGGCAACTATGTCCGGCGGGAGCCATAGTCCGGGCTCCCATAGCGATAACGGAATAAAGAGTGAAATAATGTTGCGTGAAGAGTCAACCAAAATTGAGTGCCCATCCCTTATCGTTGTAGAGGACTGTGAGTACGCAGGACTATAATTACGCCACACGGCATGAATTCAGTATGTGCGCCACTCCTTCAACATGCAGGTAAAGTCCATGAGGCGGCCGAATTCATGGGTGGTGGGCACAATACTAAATTCTTCCAAAGTCCAAACTTTCATAATAGGGATTGTTTCGTTTGTGCAAGTAATTGCAAAATTTTCACCCAAAATTGGGGGTCTGGTTTGAAACTCAAATTCTGCAAATCTTCTAAAAAGTCATGAAAGTAGAAGTCTTCGCGGTTAAAAATGTTCCCTTTTTTCAAAGGATAGGGGGGTCTTTGGGTCGTATGATAGTGATAAAATTTTGAATTTTTTAAAGCTATTAGAGTATTTTAAGTATCCTAGTGAATCTTACAGACTATTAGGCCAACTGAGCATGGCTAAGGCCAAATCACGCGAATGTCTTGTTTGGCACCTTGTGACCGTCATTGACACCTTAACTCACTAACGGAATAACGCTTGTTAATGCAATACACAGAATAAAGCACACGTGTATGATGGTCAACCGTGACGTCACGGCGTGCGAAACAAGCTATTGCCAAAATCGGAATGTCCTGTTTGGCAACCTGTGACGTCATTGACCACCAAACTCACTGACGGAATAAAGCTAGTTAACGCTTGGAAACGAATAAAGCTCAAGGTATGCTGTCAACCTTGGTGACGTCACGGCGGGCGAACAGATAGTGCCAAAATCAGAGGAACGCTCACTCATCCAACCATTCAATCATTCACTTTTTAAATTCGGAAGGAAAGAGTGCAATATGGCCCCTCCACTACGAATTTTGCAGCCTTGAAGAATCAACCACAGGACATGCAGGTTAAGATTGCAGAATTACTCTTGCCCTAGTTTGCCTCAGCTTCAAGGTACATGCGATTTTCGTCCAAATTGCAATTGGAAGGTGGGTTAATATTAATTACCTAACTTGCCAAGATTTATGACTATTTCACCTTCAAATATCTTTCCAACTTTCAAAAGTTCGATCGGCACTTTTCTTGAGCATCTAGCAGTTCATTGACAACACTGTTGGACACTCTGAGGAATTGACCCAAAATATGCTCTAGAAACATTAAGGTACAGGACCATAGGGTCCTGGGACATACATAATATGGAGAAATATTCTAAGCCAAATTTGAATGCACATGCATGCTCAGGAGCATATGCGGTTATTTGACCAAAACAGATTCTCAACTGTCCAGGGACCACATGTGCTAGATGTTCCTGGAGCATTGTGAATTTCAAAGATGCTCCAGGAGCATCTTAGACAGGACATTTTTGCCAGAGTATTGTTGTGCATCCAGGAACATTATGTCGGGAAACAGTTGGGGGGGCCAGGTGGGGGCAAAGGGGGCAGAGTTTGCCCCCCCTGAAAACAATTTTGAGGCGAAATCGGGAAAAGAAACACTGATATTTATGGTAAATCAGCCCTTTTTTTTTTCGGATTCGTTTGCCCTGCGACCGGGAAATTTTGCTTGTGATCGGGAATTTGTTGCACCTACTGCGGAAAGGCCCCCTCAGCAAACCGGGTGGCACGCGCTGGGGGGGCAGAAACCCTTTGACGGGCGCTTACTTCCTGGTTCTCTGCGTATTTACTGCAGGAAAAACACAAACGCACTTTGCTTGATTGGCCATCAGAAGTGATCTGCTGTTGCTGGGTCACACGTCCGACCACACGCCATTATGCGCTGATGCTCGACCCTTTTTAACCAGGAGGTACGGGACACAAAGGGTTTATGTTTCGGTAGTATATTATGGTCCTGGACCATATGCTTTTGGAGCATAATTTCGGGCCCAACATCTCAAAGAAGAGAAGCCACACTATGCGATTACACACACTGAGTGAAGGAGGTAGTTCCATCGATTTTGGGTTTGTAAAAATAACCAAATCTGTCGCTTTTCCTAAATTATTCAATGCAGAAATTTCACGCTGTCATTGACACTAATTTTACTTTCTAATTCCACATAGTTGACAAGATATTCACTTAGAAAAGATAGGTTGGCGCATTGTTTTAACAAAAAAGCTTAAAAAGGAGTACTTAGTATTCGCAGTTTGGCCCGGGGAACTATTTAGCGGTGCGCCCCCTTTACGTTGAGTGAAAGACTCAAGGGGGGGGGGGGGCTAGGACAGGCCAACCTAAACAGCAAAAAGCGAATTCAAAACGCCATCGACTTCCGGGTGCTAGTGGGGGAACAATGTCAAGTGTGTGGGAAAAATGCCCATATGGAGTTTGGGTTAATCCACTAACCCGAAGGATTTTGAAGTCAATAAATTTATCAAAAATTACCATTAAAATTACTAAGATGTAGCGAACTAAGGTTTAAAAGGAAGCTTTGTTTATATAAGCTGGACACAGAGGACTTGCTCTAGTAAAATTGCAGTAAAACAGTTCCCCAAATTACCGTTTGGAAATCACCCCAATGCCCAAATCAAGCAAGCCTGTTCCTACCTCCCCCCCCCTCACTATTGAGCTGTTGGTGCTGCTACTGGTTAATTGAGCAGTATTAATTTAATTGTAAACCAAAGCCAATTCCCTCAGGACCCGGACAGAAATTAATACGCCCGCCGCCCCCCCACCCCACCATCACAGGCAGAACAATGAGTAGGCTATTGTTATGTGCAATTGATCACAAGTCAAAAAATCCACCAAACATGCATGCATGCATACACCACAAACCACCCTTAACATAACACAAACATCTCCTTTTCTATACAACTTCCCAACGTGTTTATGTGCACACATGACAAGAAGTTATCACAGTTCCTAAATTTCAAGATCAAATTGCAAAACTTTTCAAAAGTTCAAATGGACTTAATTTTGTGCATAATAAAAATTATCCATGTTTCTGAGGGATTATCGAAGAAAGGAATTGCATTTTCGATGATTTGCGAATTTGACCAATGTTTACCTTTTTAGGCCATTTTTACCCTAAATAAAAAAAATATGAAAGACCAACACCCATACGTTGATGCGCCCTCCCCTTAGTGGTAGGAAAATCCACACGGTTGGCCCTTTGTAACAACTAGGCCGTCAAAAGTCATAATTTGATCCTTTGGCCGGCCTCTAAAAGGGCATTCAGACAGATGGAAAGCTACAAGCAAACTCCAGCAATATGCTCAGAGGGAAGTGAATGGTTGAGCGACTCACAAAAAACCAGGTTTAACCCGCCAAACGTCTGGTCCAAAGCCCAGAGACCTTCGAAGCACTAATCTAATCTAGACAACAGATACTGAAGGGAATTTTCCCTACTAAGTCACCTTCACAGAGGGGAGATATATTCAGGAGGCTTAGTTAACAAGGGATAAAAACTAGGCTCCGAGGCCGACAGCGCTGGGGTTCAACCAATGAATCTATTCCTTTTATTTTTAAGAAAGTATATTGTGATGTCGGGCTTTTGAACTCAGTCTGTAGATCCTTGAGATGCTAAACAAAAGATATGTCTAAGTTTAAAATTTCCTTGTTTCGCTAAAAAAATAGATAAGATTTCTTAGCTGTCCTTGGTTTGCGCAAAGTAGAGGGATGTGCGAACGAAATTGTGCTACAGGCTCAGATCTGTGTTTACACTCTCAGAAATGTTGGTTTAAAATTTAACAAACATTAACAAATGACAGCCAAATGGATAAATATGTACCCATTTTCGTAATTTGGCCAAGTGGTTTAGGTACATTTTACAGAAACATTGAGCAAAAAGTCCAATATAGTGATACATAGTTTACATACCCAACAAAAGGGAGTAACAATTACCCAATGGTGGGCTGTTAAGTTGGTAAAATTAGCGACCGTTCTGAGAGTGATATGACCACCCAACGAAGACGGGTTTGAAACCCTATGTTAAATTATAAGTAAAGCTTTGAATAAACTTGTGTTCAGGGTGCTCACATATAATAATTATGAGCAAAGAGTAAGTATCAGACAGGTGAGCGACTAGATTTTGGTTAGAGTCAGTATTAGTTAGGGTTTTCTACACGTTTTTGTTTACCCAGGTTTTTTATTTAACAAACAAAAAAAAACAACAAACCCCGCGCATGATAGAACACACATGGTTGGTTTGAGCCTCAGCGAAGACTGGTGGTCTTCATAAAAATGTCAACACAAATAAATCGATAGTTGATAGGTTATTGATGACTGTAATAAAATTTTATCCTAACTATAAAAAAATGATTTGATTGAAAGTTTCGCCGATTTCAAAATTTACCTTCAATACACGTAGGGTCGTGAGTGTGGGTTGGGTCGGAGGGGGCTGTGTGAGTGAGGGATGTGTGGTGGTGTGCACTATAACAACAAGTGCTTCTATTCTAATACCGCTTAATAAACGTTTCAACATGTTTATTGATGTGCTTTACGAGAAAAGTCGGATTATGACACTAATTGTTATATTCGGAGTACATGACCCTTATGTTATTTTCGGGTAACGACCCTTACGCTATTTTCGGAGTAATGACCCTTCGGAATAATGACCTTCATAATATTTTCGGAATAATGGACCTTCGGAAAAAAAAAAAAGACCCTTGTGTTATTTTCGGAGTAATGGCCCTTATTTATTTCGGAATAATGACCCTTATGTTATTTCGGAATAATGACCTTCGGAATTATGACCCTTATGTTAAATTTCGGAATAATGACCCTTCGGAATAATGAACCTTCGGAATATGGAGGACGCCCCACATCAGCCCATAGCCCACCTGTTTTCAAAGCTCTCATCAAATGTGACACATCAGATACGCCCGAGGCGGCTGCACACGTGAAAATGATTTCATAAAAAAGGTCGACCTCTTCAACTGATAAAATTAGTGGAAGAGGATAAAACCGACCCACTGTAAAGGAAAATCACGTATGAAAATCAAACACAAAAGGATCGCATGGCATGTGAACTCTAACAAGCAACGATAACGGTAAAAACCCATCCAAAACCCACTTGTATTCGTATCAACCTATACCCCGCATATTAGAACATGTTGATTTAAAAGGTGCTCTCATGAAAAATTGGGAACAAAAATTGAATACACCCAAACATTATCGAAAACATTCCCCAAACATCCATTAATGCCATTAAACGGGCAGAAAACATGGCTGAAATATCATGTCACATTTAAGCTACCACAACTAAACGCCAAACCAGGACATCCAGGGGAAGCGCTATTGAATCGCGGGGCAGGTCGCTGTTCCGACGTGTCAGTTGTCTCCGACGGTTTGGTTCCGAAAGGTTAGTACTACAGACAGGTTTGTTACTCAGAAAGGTAGTTCTCCGAATGGTTATTCTCCGAAAGTTATTTCTCCGATGGTTAAATATCCGACGGCAATTGGTCCGCAAGGTCATTATTCCGAAATCTAAAAAAGGGTCATTGCTCCGAACGAAAAAAGGTTTTATTCCGAAGGTCATTACTCCGAAAAGGTCGTTTCGCCGAATTTTCGGAAAATATTACGACCTTTCGGACTAAAAACCTTTCGGCGTAAAAACCTATTTTTTATTTCTTAGGATATGTACGTCCGAAAGGTCATTACTCCGAGTCATACTCATGAAAGGGTCGTTTCACCGAATTTTCGGAATATCGACCTTTCGGAATTAAAAAACCTTTCGGAGTAAAAAATCTATTTTTTTTATTCAAAAGGATATTCCTCCGAAAGGTTTATACTCCGAAAGGTCGTTTCTCCGAATGGTCGGAATATCGACCTTCGGAATAAAAACTTTCGGATTAAATAACCTAATTTATTATTTATAAGATTTTTACTCCTAAAGGTCATTTACGGTTTTTCAGAATTTTTAGACATCCAATTTAACGTTAAAGGGGGATAACCGTATTAAGTGTATAACGTTTCAATCTTGATAGAAGTTTTACAGTCACCCAAAAAACCCCATCTGTTGGTTTGAGCCGATATTTCAAGCCGTTTGAGGGAGGACCTAGAAAACGTGATTTTAATATGTAAAAATTAAATATTTGGTCGACCAAAATAGGGCACGTTTGTCGCGCGTAACATCCAAAACCTAACATACATAGCCTAGGGATTTCACAGGGTAAAGAGAAAAATACAAAGATTTTTTCCTGATACCAACATTTTGACCACTTCCGATTAAATCGGGGTTCTGGAGACGAGGTTATTAGCGAATCGGACTATTGCCCTTTATTTAATTTAAAATTAAAAAACTGTATTCGCTGATGTAGAGCAAGTTAGAATACAACCGGGCCAGGTCAAACGCGCACCGCTAACTTGGGTCGGAGCCACCATGATTCACATTGATCCACAATACAAATTCCTATGGGGCAAATCTTAATTATGGAAACAGGTCGCATGAGCCAACGGGGGTGAGCGGTAACCACTGGATACTAACGTGCACTTACATCAGCGAATCTCATGGACCATAACATCGGCAGAATCTCACACGTGCGGTTTGCGCACCTGTAGGTTCAACTCCTGATATGTCCATTGGACCATGTTTTCTTTGTAGTATACAGTTTGGGCAATTGTATTTAATTGCACTTTACCCTTCGTGCCTGATTTTTTTTCTTGTACGTTATATTGTATCACTTATACTGCTTTGCAAGAGCAATATTCAAATAGAGTTCTTTCTAATTATTATGGGGGTCTTTAGGCGGAGTCATCCTTTGTAGTTATCATGATGCTGTCCCGTGTGCTTATTACCGCAGTATTTGGGTATTTATTATACTACTGTACCAGGAATAATCACGTCTTGGTTCCAATCCCATCAAGGACCATTATTTAAAGGTCCTGCATGGCCCGCTCGCTAATAGCTCGTCTCCAGAGCCCACATTAGCAGGAAGTGGTCACAGATTTTGTACCAGAAGAAAGCTATTATTTGCTCATTACCCTGTGAAATCTTTATAGGGCTCAAATGATGTTTGGTTTGAGAGTTATGAGCGAAAATGTGTTGTACTCCATTTTTGGTCGACCCGATTCGTTAGTACACAGTTTATTTTAAACAAATCACGTTTAATGTAGCTGGTCACATGTGAAAACCAGATTGAAATATCGACGCGAACCTGTACAGATGGTTTTATATAAACATATATATATTAGATATATTATATATATTATATATATATAATATATATATATATATATATATATATATATATATATATATATATATATACCACCTGGCACACAAAGTATATCGGCATGTTTTCGATCAGTCATTATGTCAAAGTCGCCCATTTTGAAAGTTTTCGAATAGACATTTTATTGTCTAGGTCTTGCTCTTATTATTACCTGGTTGTAAAAAAGCGTGCAGAAATGGCTGAGATAGAACGCACGAAAGACGCAAACCCCAACCAAAAGTTGCCAGTTTTTTTTATGTTCAATGGCATTGTAGTGTTACTGGGACACGAACACGTGTACCACAATCAATAGTGCAAGTATGCTTCTACTCATTCAGTTCGAAAAAAAAACTATTTGTGTAAAATCAATAACACCGTTCTTATTGCGTTGTACTACACGGTGACCATTGAAAAATACAACTGCAACTTTGGTTGGTGTGTTTGCGTCTTTCGGGGCCACTATATCAGCCATTTTTGCATGCTTTTTACAAGCGATGGTGTTAAATGAAAAAGAGCAAGACCTGAAGAATATATAATAGATATTATTTTTTGAAAAAATTATTATCCATGCGTATTTGGTTTTATGAATTCGTTGAGTAATTAACAGACGGCCATTTTTATGAAAGTGTTTTTGTAACAATGGTAACCACTAGTTGGATTGCCGCTCAAGGGGGAGGGTTATAGGCGGGAGATTCAAGCGTAGGCAGGTGTCTCGGGTGTTCATAACAGACCATATTCCGATTTCTTCTTCAAGAAACCCATTCTTGTAAAAAAAATGAAAATATATGGAAAGAAGAATGGGGTAGCGAAATTTGCTTTGATCACGGGTCTACAAATAGCAGAGGCGTGTGAATATTGTTTAAAAAAGACTTAAATCTGACACGTAAAAAAAGATGCAGATGAGCATGGCCTTATTTTGAGTTATGTTTAAACAAAACAAAAGTTCACTCTATACTAATTAATATTAGCCACCCAATACGGACGAAACCATTGTGATTGGAAAAATACTCGAGCCGTTATGTTTGAGTTGACTGTGAGGTCAGTTTTATTAGGGGTGTGTTGATGATGAATCTAGTCAGGATATAACCCAAATACATGAAGGCGGTCGACCAGCAACTAATCTGAGAGCTCAAGAATTGTTGAAAACCATTATGAACTCAGTTGAATCTAATTGTATTTGTGAGAAAAAATCCAAATTTGTCTCGGTATTGGCGTTTTTAAATGACAAGCTCCAGATCAGTGAGGCTTGACTTTTTACACAGTGAGGAAACTTGACTGTGTTTTTTTTTTCTTTCTTGTTTCTTTTTCTTTCTTTCTTTCTTTCTTTCTTTCTTTCTTTCTTTCTTCTTCTTTCTTCTTTCTTCTTATTCTTTCTTCTTTCTTTAAACAGCTAATATCTAGGACCATGGAAGAATACATAATAACCAAAACTGGTCACCAGGACAAGTACTGAAACCGAAATGTTGACCATGACCGTTGGTGTCAAAAGGTCACGCTAGGGTCACAGGGGGTCACACAAACAGGTGAACCATGCAAAAAATGAGAATTAGCTCAATCTCAAAACTAATACTCTTGTTAGGACTTGACTCAACACTACAAAAAAAAGTTCAATTATGACTTTGTCATATGACACTGATTTTAGAGGTCAGAGGTCAAAATACATCAAATTACGTTTAACTTCAAATCAGTACTCCTTTTACAAATAACATAGTATGATCACGTGGACTTCAAGTACTGGTGAAGTTGAATTCCCCACATAAATTTACTTAATGAAATTTTGATCAAAAGGTCATCTGGGGTCACGAAGGCAAACCTTACTGTGTTGTAAAATGAAAACAAGGTCAAATAGAAATCTTTTTATCCATCCTGTAGTACTTGATGATAGGTCAAAAAAGTCAATTAGGACCCCATCACCAGGAACCATGGTTTAGGAGTCAAAGGTCAAAATACATTCAAATACGTTACACTTCAAATCACTACTCCTTTTACAGATTAAAACAATCGTATGATCACGTGTACTATGTTGTATGTAGTGCAGCTTGATATTCCCCACAAAAGTTAATTAATGAAATTTTGTTCAAGGTCATCTGGGTCACTAATGTCAATGCCCTTTACTGTGGTATAAAATTTAAAACAATGTCAACTAGTAAATCTTTGTATCCCTCTGTAGTACTGTGAGAGATCAATAAAAGTCATCATGGACCCATCACCTGACCCATGGCTTAGGGGTCAAAGGTCAAAATACTCAAATTCCTTACACTTCAAATCAATACCCTTTTACAGAGTTACTCGTTGATATCGTGACCACATGTATGTGATGTAGTTTGACAACCGACAAATGTTACTAACAAAATGAATTTTTATAATCAAATATGCATCTGGGGTTCACTAAGGTCAAATTCCGTTACTGTGTGTAAAATTTAAAACAAAGCGTCCATAGAAAATCTGTTTAGCCAATCCTTAGAGTACTTGATGAGGGTCACTAAAAGTCAATGATGACCTCATCCACGACCCAGGTTAGGGTCAAGGATCAAAATACTTCAAATTCCGTTACACTTCAAATCATACTCCTTCTACAGATTACATAATTTGATCACGGACTCATGTATGTGGTGTTGTATTTAACATCCCCTACAAAAGTTACTTAATGAATTTGTGATCAAAGGTCATTGGGGGTCACAGGAGTCAAGGACCTGATTTTCACTAAAAAATGCTACTTCTGCACGTCTGGTCTGAGTACTCTCGACTGTGTTCAGAACTGTAAACAGTCTAGTTAGTATTTCTTTTTCATCTGTATTCACAAACAACTGGTACCGATATTTTAAGCGGTTTCAATCAGACGCAAATTTCCAAATTTCGTTTCGAGTAGAACGGTGTCAATATAGATTCTCGGAACAAACATTCGTAAAGAAAGAGAATGATTTAATGTCTCAGTTAAATTATCTTTGAACTGTCAATTCCCCAGCATCCACAGAAATTATTTAAAATGGTTAAATTGATATGTTCGAAATGAATTTGAAAAAATATCTACAAAAATAAAGTAAGGCAAAATGTTAAGATCGCGTTCTAATATATGGAATTTTGGAGAAAAAATTATCAATATTTATTAATCTTGAAAAAAGAAACTAGAAACAACAAATTATTACGAAACTTGAGACAGATGAGGGTGTTATCCTTTCACAAAGTAAAGACAATTAAAACCTTGGATATCAATAAATTTCTTCATCCAAAACTATGTCCGAAGTTAAACGAAGATCAAAAAGAATCATGTGAAAGAAAAATTAATAAAAAGACTATGTAGAGACTTTGAAAGAAATGCCAAATAATAAATCACCTGGAACCGACGCACAGTGGGCCAGAATTGAATCAAAGCTGGCCAAAAATATTTGTTGATATAGGAGGTTGATTTGTTCATTAGGTGAATTAGGGGTTCATTAATTTACCAAAGAAACATATAATAATTAATTTTTAAATTTGTATGACGTCATTATATGCTGTTTTCTGATTGTTCAATTGAAACTCAATTTTTGAATGGTCAATGCAAACATAATATTCAAGTGTGACATATATGGGGTTCTGGGACAGAGAATTTAGGTAATGTTTTAGAAATATATTATGACGTCATCAAACTGTTTTCGATTGGTCATTGATAATATCCATTGTAAACCCATAAAATAGCCTATACACAATTACATATAAGAATATAGGGGGTTTTTGGATAGGGATTTGATGGTAATGTATTTAGAAATAGATATGGAACGTCATCAAAATATTTTTTCGATTGGTCATTGATAATATGCATTGTAAGCCATAAAATAGCCCATAAACATGACTATATACGCATATAGGGGGTTCTTGGAAATGAAAATTTGATGGTAATATAGAAATATGTAGACGTCCATCACAATACTGTTTTCTGATTGGTCATTGATAATAATGCATGTATCCATAAAAGGGCCCTATAAAACAATTACTTAATTTTAGCATAATAGGTTTCGTGGACATGAGAAAAATCTGATAGAATATTTAGAATATATATGACGTCATCCAAATACTGTGTTGATTGGTCATTGATAATATGCATTGTATAGCCATAAAGGGCCCATAAACAATGACTATTTTTCATAATTTATCGGGTTCTTGACATAGAAATTGAAGTATATGTGACATCATTTAGAGTATAATACAAAATCATTCAAATAAAATAGGATCTAACAAGCTAAATAACGCTACCTCCTTTGTTTGCT
>JAMKCH010057426.1:0-22961 GCA_023653785.1 Ophioderma brevispina
TGCCCTCGAAGAATTCTTTGAAGTCGATTCCAGTCCTTTGCATGCCATAACCGACAGCGAGCAATGACAGACGATGTGATGTAGAATCAAAATGGTGGTTTGTCCCGTAACGGGGAGCATAGTAGAATATCAATACCGCCCCAAATCAACCCCGAACACCATAGTTTGACAGCTGAAAAGAGAACATGAGAGATAGGTATTCGTATTCTTGCAGTTTTTTATTGTCTCTAATTGCTATTCAATATAAATCATCCCAATCCCTGATGGAACCATAGAGGTAATAGAGAGAAGGGGGGGCTCCCAGAAATCTACTCGTTCAAGGTCTTATAAAGCCCGTTTACGCATTGTGTCCCCAGTGAATGAACTGCCCACTTGAGACGCTCTTTAAAGAGGGCTTGATGTCATATGTGTAATTCGACTCTTGAGGCCGAGGATCATGCTGCAAAATCAATATCGGAGAAATACCCGGCGTGACCTACGCCGGAATTCTTGTAGAAGAGATATTTCTGCAGGTCCGTCCCAGGGCAAGCATCGATTTCTTGCGCCATTTTTAAATTTCTAACACTTGTTGTTGCTTCGCTCCCCGCAAAACCCGATCGTTTTGTGACTTTGCGTTAACATTTCTAACAAACAAATCTTCAAACGCCATATCTACCCGCAATGTGTCAAATAGACCATTTTTTTTCATAGCGTCATAATTATTTTTGGCGGGCAAGACCGGGGTTTTTAACACCCTACACTTGAAAACGATGTATCAAGAGTTCAAAAGTGCAATGAACTATTTGTAGCGCTGGCCAAGCTGGGCCAGTATTTTTTAGGCAAAGAAAAATGACCGGAATCAACTATGTTTCTGCCGTATTTTTTTTCCCGCATTCGCGTCTTTTGACAATGCACATTATTTCGTGACACGATGTATGCTAATTTAAAAAGCTATGGACATGATATTAACTAAAAGTCTAACTTGAAAAATCATATCAGAATCGGACATTCGCTGAAATCCTACCCTGCAACTGCCGTAATAAATCTCGTACTTGTGTACCACCATGTTTGTTATGTATAAATCCGCGATGGTGGTGTGTGTGCATTGTGGGACAATTTCGATAGTATAGCCCGGGAAATCAATTTGCCGCTCGATATAGCCTATTCATTGGTAATTGCTCATAACGACATTGAATAATACAGGCTGCGAGGTGCACCCCCTCCTTCTATATAATCTCTATGGTAAGAACTTAGGTAAACATCTTTCCACAGTTGGGTTTATTGATTTCATATGAATATCTAATTGGTAACTGCATTGAAACCCCAACCCCCTGTTTAAGATTTAGGTAATGTCTTCCACAGAGGGAATATGGATATCAGAGGAATAGCCTAATTGGTAACTACATTTGAACCCCATACCACCTCTGTTCAGATATAGGTAAACATCGCCACAGGGGAGTATAGATTTTCACATTGAATAGCCTAATGGGCACTACATTGAAACCCACACTCCCTCTGTTTTTTTAGATTTTAGGTAATTCTTCCACAAGGGGATTATGGATATCAAATGGAAATAACATATTGGGTAACTATTCGAAACCCCTCTTTTAAGGTTTTGGTCAGGTCCTTTCATGGGGAGATATGGATTTGGCATGGAAATGCCGAATGGGCACTACATTGAAACCCACACCCCCCTCGTTTAAGATTATGTAATGTCTTCACAAGGGGATTATGGATCTCAAATGGAATACCTAATGGGTACCTACATTGAACCCCACACCCCTCTGTATAAGATTGTATAAGACTTTCCACAGGGGATCTTTATCTGAAATACAAACCGTGCCGTAGATTTTTAAAGAGACACTGGTACAATTTTACAAAGAGTACACCCTCAAACATTTGTCAGAACCCCATTTTTGCATGGTTGGGATGCTTTTATATGTGTTACTTTACGGAAATGATTGGATCCAATGTAATGATTTTACACCAACCGCTCTGGTGGTGGTTTTTTGTTCAGAAAACCTAAGTTCACTGTGTTAAACCACAAGGCCATACACTGTATTACTTTATCCAGATGTTTATTGTCTCTCAATTGCGCGTCTAAGTCACGACTGTACGCAGGCCAATTCACGCCTCATCATAGCAACAAGTTGAACAACAACAGCTAATTTTAGATCAACCAATCACGGTCACATGTAACGATCCAAACAGGCGCGTATGTGAGTGCGTACACTGTAGCACACGCGTTAGCAACGGCAAAACCCCCCAAAAAGGAGAAAATAAACTCCTGGACAGAGTATAGTTGATTCTCTTTGTATGCACACTGTTTGACTGATATCCATGATGTTCATGTAATAAGTAAATTTTAACACATTAGGTGATAAAAAATTAAAATGTATTTACATATAAAAGCCAAAATCATGGGAAGTCTTGGCATCATAATATGACTTCTGTAGACTATGATACAGCAATTTTGGGTGTAAATAATCTGTCACTCTTCATAAGTAACAATATACTCTCTACTGGAAATACATGTCTGTGTGCATAATAATTTGGATTATTAGGTACGGTACATACCAGGGTCTTGAATTCTCTGCCCCAATTCATCCAAAGAATTACAGTGTTCTTCTTCAGGCGCATGTATCACCATGACAACTGATCCCAGGATGCAAAGACAGCAACCGATTTTGCCAAGGAGGTTGAGAGCCTCATTCAGGAAATAAGACGACATTACAGCCCTGAACAAAGAAGAAAACTTGTTAGTATTATTGAAAAAAGAATTTGATAACAAGGGTTTTATGACCAGATTGTGATTAAGTCACTGAAAAGACATCAAATCAAATAAATTATATGCAATTAAGGTTTGCTGTAGCAAGAATTAATAACATACTGTATTGTCTGTATTAAATGCTCACCTCTAATAAATGCCCCCTCATACTTTTTTCAGTTGAAAATCAGTTGAAAATTTTTCTCACTTAGTGCTGTGGTATTTTGTTCAAAATAGTTCAAAGTACAAAGCTGTTTGAAAGTCACTTATTATATATGACAAAACCAGAATAAAACAAAAAATATCAACGGTGACACAGTTTTGACAACCAATTTGGTTTGTTTATAAAACTGACTTTATCCGGTGTAAATTTACAAAATTTCATTGTGGGCAAATATCATTTTATGGAGAATGGGCACATAAAGGGCACTATACCATAAAATTCATGACCTTTATAGGCCTATATGGCAAGAATCCCGCAATGGATTTGTCCGATTTTTTGCTGAGATAATAGCTCTTACATCCCTATTTACATCAGTTGTCAAAATTGTGTCACCACTGCTTAAAACAATTTGCATGGCCTGAGCACTACCTGCCTTTCATACAGCATTTCTGATTGGCTAATCACATCATATTTATTCATTTCAATAACCAGTTGTAAAGTAGCTTCTACACAGCTGTTTGATCCCAAGCAAATCATCTTATTTTTAGAGCAATTTTAAGCAGTTGTGAGACATGCAAGAGCTATTATCTCTGCAAAAATCCATCAAGGGAATCTTGCCATATCGGCCTACAAAGGTCATGATTTGTATGTTATAGCGTCCTCTATATTTCCATTCTCCATTGAGAGACATGTTCAACGTCTCTCAATGGAGAATGGACATATAGAGGAGACGTATTCAACAACTAGATTTTAATGGAAATCATATTTGCCACAAAGAACTTCCCTAAAATTTCTAAACAGAATGTAGTCAGTGGACTAAATCAAATCAGTATTTGTGTTGGCGATCGAATGTGTGTGATACAAATGGTCCAACCAAAGGTATGTGGAGCCAGTTTACCGTGGCACCGGTTTTAATATTCATTCATACTTTATGTACGGAAGCCCCCTTCAACAAAGGCTGTTCTTCCTTGGGGCCCGTGGACATAACATCATATATACTTTTGTATATACAACAAAGATATAAACAGACAACTTATTTGATATACATATTACATACAATGATTAAACCTGCAAAGAAGCCAAGTAGAGATTTAAAAAAAGGAAACCTCTTTGAGCTTATTCCTAAAAGTAGACCATTGTGGGAATTTCTTACCCTATCATCAAGATTAATTCCAAATGATTGCCGCCTCTATACGATAATCTAACTTTTTTATAATTATTTAAAAAAAAAAAAAATGAAAACGTTTTTTTACTATGCCGAAAATTTGTTATTTCTTTCTAGACAAGTGAAACCGTAAGGAGGTTTAAAATTTTGTATATCCACATGAAGTATTATGTTATGGCCTATGTAAAGAGGCTTCTCCAATCAGCTGATCAAGAACAGCTGCACTGGGAAGTATCCCATGGGGAGCACCACATATAATACGAGCGGCTCTATTATTTTGAATAATTTGAAGCTTAATTTACAATATAAACCCCCACAGTTACCCCATACTACATTGCAATATCTAAGTGAGGAAGACATTGCATTATAACCATATTTAAAAATATTTTTAGAAATGGAGTTGGATTTACATTTCTTCAACATGAAAATACCTTTAAGGGATTTTTTACGAACTGATCAATTTGTTGTTTCCATCCAACGTATCATCAGTATGTGATACCTAAATGTTACATTTCATTTAACTTTTTAATAGTAATACCATTTATAGTTACAAATGGCATTATTTATAGTTTCTTTAACAGATTGCAACCGTTGTCTATATCCTATCAGCATGAATTCGGGGGATTTTATCGTGTTAGACTAAGTTTTGTTATTTTGAACAATTATTTATTATGTTAGATCCTTATTATACAATTTATGATATCATTTATGTGTTAGAGGGAAAAATAAATGATAGTATCATTGCGTATCATATAAACTTTTACAGTGTGGTCCACATAATTAGGCATCACATTTTATACATCAGAAAGGTCAGTGGACCATCAATCATGGGGGTAAGACACGACCTTCTCGATTTGGTCACTGGGATTTTCAAAGGACTGTAATTTGTGGACTGCCTACGTGCATTTACGATTGCAGTCTCGGTCCCATTGGCATTAAAAAAATCATTCTTAAAACCTTTGTTCACAAGAATCTTAGTAATAATCATGATAAATTAAGAAACAATTCTTGACTTCAAAATCCGTCGGGGGTTAGTGGATTAACCCCGCTGCAAATAGTGTAAGTTCCAATACGGTCATTTAGATTTAAATAGATCGGACGCAGGCCTATTTTTTAGTCGTCTGTGTGTACCGTTCGATATGCGTAAGAGGCCCTCCTACCGTTAAGGTCTTTGCAACAGCCTAGCACGGGAGAGTTTGAATGCCTTTTTGATGTTTGCTGTTTGCTGTTAGTTGGCATGACCACGCCCCCCTGCATCAATTGACCCTTTTGGCATTCCCAAGCTATGCAACAATAAATCTGAAAGAGTACCATCAGCATAAGTGCATTGGAGTACGTCCCCTGTAGGTAACTTTTCAAACCCACTGAAATAAAGTACTTGCTAATCCCATTAAGTTTATATTTAAGAAAATTTCCGTGGGTGTTACCTGTGTCAATGCCGTTTTTTATAAATCAAGCATACAAAGTCCAATTAAATTGCCTTTATCTATTTCATTATACCATTTCAAGTGATGTTAATTAGAGTCTGATACAAGGCAATGAGATGGACGAAACCTGATTGGAATTTCATTTAATTAGTTTCTTAATATTTACGTAATTATCAATTGAATCAAAGACAGCTCTTTCATAATCTTGATAAACACTATAATTGAAATTGGCCTATAATTACTAGGGTCTTTAGCATCCCCAGCCTTAAACACAGGAATAACTTTACCTCTTTTCCAACACCTTGGAAACTTACAGGTTGTAAAAGAATGGTTAATTACGTGAGTAACAATTGGTGTGATGACAGGGGCAGATAATTTTAAAAGTTTAGATGGTATATTGTCCAGACCAGTTGCTTTGTCATCAGACAATTTTGTTAACTGATTGAATACATAATCATAACTGACATGCACTAGGTTAAATGTAGGTCCATCAGAATTGCCAATGTTCTTATAATCACAAAAATCATTATCATCTATATGATTGGCAAGTTTTGGACCTATTTGTGAAAAAAAGTTATTTAATTCATCCGCTTTCTCCTTAGATTCAGTTACAGGCCCATTTATTAATGATGGGAATTTTAGTAGCTTTATTTTTAGATGGAACAATGTGTCTAAGATGCTCCCATGTCTTTTTTATATCATTTTTATGTTTAGTGAAACCTTGTTTTAAGAATTCTTGTTTGTTATCTTTTATGATCATGTTAGTTTTATTTCTAAACTTCCTATAGTTTTCCCAACAAGAATGATCATTACCTGATTTAATGGCAATACTTTTAAGTCTGTCGCGATCACGCATCATACTTAGTACCTCATTAGTTATCCATGGTGAATGTTTCTTGCGAGTTCTACTCTTTTTAAAAGGAACGTGTTTGTCAATTATATCTATAAATATCTTCTCAAAAAGAAGATATTTACATACTAACATGCTCTACATCAGCAAATTGGCTCATATAATCATGTAAGTTGAATTGTGACCAACCAGCAACTGTATTCAGGGGGTTAATACCCAGGAGTTGATTACTGTCATAATTGGCAAAATCTAGAGTGGCATTGACACTGAACTTCAACACAGTATATTAAAATTCACAGGTGTGGCCCAATTTCCTTGAATTTCCAATGAATATCTAAGTTAATTACAATTATCATTTTACCAATGCCATTGAGATCCGGAAACCACACCGATAATTCATATCGTGTATTCCTGTTTTGCATGTGTGAAGTGCTTAACACAGTATTTCCTTTCAGGATGTTAATGGTGCAACAAGAGATTTCACATATCAGAGGTCCCTAAAAAGATCTAAAGTACTGGTTTTTGCCCTGATGTAAAGCTTCCCATCAAAATATCCCCATCTGAAAGGATTAAGCTGAGTAATGTTTCTTTGGTACAAAATTGTGAAATTTCTAATTTCGTATAGGAGCAAATACAAAATTCAGTTTATATGTTTTCTATTGAAATATAAGCAAATCAAAATCACCCTTTTTCTCTCTTTTAAGACATTCTGTAGCCAAATACAAGGTAAGAAATCTATTGAGTATCTAATCTATATGAAATTACTATTATGACATAATATCTGGCTGCCTCAAAATCTCTCATTGCGCCTTTAATATGGCTACTTTCACTTTCCTTGATTTTAATGCATGTATTGAAGTAAAACTTTTTTTTTTCAGAATTAGGATTGGGCAGATTAATCCAATACAATTTTTTGATGCACTGTGTTATTAATGAAAGCGAGTCAGTGGACTTGGAGCAAGTCTAGAAATTTGTTGCAGCAGCAATAAATATTGTTGAAAACATTGGGAGCCCAATTCTTTACAACAAGAACAATGCAATCTCTAGTTAAAGTTTGTGGGCATAGTTTGTTTGCCTTTTTAAAGAAAATATGAGTGGTTTTAAAGATTGGGAATTTTGGTTTTAAATATGAAAGTTGTATTTTTACAACAAGTAGATAACGTTCAGGTGGCCTGCTTACAGGAAAGCTTTGCACATTCTACAACAGTGCCACCTCAAGATTTTAAGTAATTGTGGGTGTTTCTTACAAAAATGAAAGAATCGCTTTAAACTGAATTTAGTCAAAATGCCTGTATAGCACAACATGATTGCACACTTTGTGTCGCCTGCCTTAAGGCAGGAAGACACATAGGGATCACTTTGTCCACTGTAGTTGTCTGTTGTTGATGTCTGTTGATGTCTGTCGTGAAAAAGGGTTAACATTTGCATGTAATATCCACATACTTTGATGGATTTAAACCAACTTGGGTCACAGGTGCAACAGGCATCCCCCATTTGTGATTAGGTTCAAAGGTCCAGCATGACCAAGGTTCAAAGGTCATGTGAGGTCAAGTTGTAAAATAGGCTGAAAATGTAAAATTGACCTCATATGAAAAGTTGAAGTTCAATTGGAACCAAACTTGAATCATAGGTGCAACATGGGATCCCTCATTTGTTGATGAGGTCAAAGGTCACATATCAAGGTCAAAGGTCATGTGAGGTCAAGTTGTAAAATAGGCTGAAAATGTAAAATTGACCTCATATGAAAAGTTGAAGTTCAATTGGAACCAACTTGAATCATAGGTGCAACATGGGATCCCTCATTTGTTGATGAGGTCAAAGGTCACATATCAAGGTCAAAGGTCACATATCAAGGTCAAAGGTCATGTTAGGCCTATCCTTCACTAACCGCGACGGCAGGCGACACAAGCGGGTCCGAGGACCGATTTTTTTTAAAAAAGGTTTTTGTATTTTTTGCATTTTTCGATTTTTCAGTCACAATTTTTGATTGGCCACTCGTGAAGATGTTTTCACTTATTTAAACTCATGAAAATCACAAAAGCAAAATCTGGTAGAAATTTGAGTTGCCTGCAACAAGCAGTTTTTCAAGATATGTGTTTGAGGGGTGAACATTAGACTTTTTGATGGACACAATTTTCCCATTTTTGTCCGTCAAATGTAACATTTCGCCAGAAAAACAGTATCTTGTTTGCAAAAATTTATCTGAAAACAGGATAGTTTAAAAATTAGATGACCTAAAATACATAATATCTATCAAAAAATCAAATAGTCTCACAAAGGTAAAAAATCACCATGTTTGTTGCTAATGTTACATTTCATGGACATATTGTGTCCATCAAAATATGTAACATTTGCAATAAGACAGTAAGAACTAGAATTTTGCGGTTCTCGGCTTTTGCGCTCACTATATTCAAATATAAGCTGTGGGCCACTCCATGACCTTTGACCTTGGCACATGATCTTTGACCTCATCAACATATGAGGGATCCCATGGTGCACCTATGACACAAGTTTGGTTTCAATTGAACTTCAACTTTTCAATTGAGGTCAATTTTTTTTTTAAAATCGGTCCTCGGACCGCTTGTGTCGCCTGCCGTCGCGGTTTGTGAATGATAGGCCTAACATGACCTTTGACCTTGGTATGTGACCTTTGATCTCATAAACAAATGAGGGTTTGCATGTAAACTCCATAAACCAAATTTGGTTCCAATTGAACTTCCAACTTTTCAAATGGTCAATTTTACATTTTCAGCTTGACCTCACATGACCTTTGACCTTGGTATATGACCTTGGACCTCATCGAAAAATGAGGGATCACATGTTGCACCTATGACTCAAGTTTGGTTTAAATCCATCAAAGTATGTGGATATTACAGGCAAATGTTAACCCTTTTACACATCAACAACAGACGACAACAACAGACATCAACAACAGTGGACAAAGTGATCCCTATGTGTCTTCCTGCCTTAGGGCAGGCGACACAAAAAACTATTTAGTGACACACAGCATACATCCACGACATCCACACGGCAACGGATTGCTAAGTGGTCCTGCCAGCTATAGCTGGCGGCCCACATAAGGGGTTTAGGTTAAATTTCTTTGCCCAAATTTATTTTTGGAGTGTGTCTTGCCTCAAAAACTGTACAATTAAAACTGGTAAAATGCCCCAAAATTACATTTGATCCTTATAATTATACATTTTATATAAAATCAGGAAATTTGGACCCCTCTAACATAAAACATGCTTCATAACAATTGATAGCATTTTAAGAATTGTGTCTATTTTGTACCACATCTCAAGGTTTAGTACCAGTAACAAATGTGGTTACTGAATTCCACAAAGCGCCTCTAATAAGACCATCATCACTTGTGATTAAACTCTTAGGCTAATATTCTGAGAGGGAGTCTAACTTTAGACCTGGGTTTAAACCAGGGTTAGTCCTACAAAGTGGACCACTTTTCCTTTCAAAATACTGTGAAAGTTAAATATAACGGGTGAGAAAATTCCTTGTGGATGGGCTGATTCGGCCCATCCGTGAGGAATTTTCTCACCCCTTGCGGCACATTTTTAGAGTATGTTGGAAGGAAAAAAGGTCCACTCATGTAGGACTAACCCTGTTTTAAGCCCGGGTCTAAAGTTAGACTCACTTTCAAAATACCAGCCTTAAAGTTTTCTTACAAGGCTAAACCAAGAAGATTGCATTTTGTGTGATGATTAATCCACATGTTACAAAGACTGATTGCAACTTAAAACAAGATCAGCATCTTACTCCTTTGTGGTCTAAACAAAGTTTGGTGCAGGATGCCTAATTTCACATAATTACAGACATGCAAAAGACCAACAAGGCATACCTGGTCATTTTGAAAGGCAGTCTGAAACATTTTACATTTTTAAGGCCTCCCTGCCTTGACAATCACCTCAGGCTTAGATGGGTTACCATGACACACAAACCAAATTTGTGCTTATAATGGACTAAGACAACTGACTTTCATTTAAAAAAACAGGGAAATGAAATTGATATATTCTGAATTACCCATAAAATCAACATTAATTTATAATGCAAAGATAACAACATTAACATTCTGATATACTCAGCCTTCCTGCTTTCAATCAACTTGGTCAATACCACTATAAGTGATTAAATTTGAAGGGACAAAATTTTCATTTAAATTTTTCTGCAGAATTAGAAAATGTTGGAACAGCATTTTCAGATGAGATGGCATTTATAATGCTCAATTTAACAACTGGATACCTGGGCAAGTAACTTCCATGTTATAACTTGCTCAACAATTTCACAACTATCAAATTGCCAATAGGCAAGTGACAAATTTGAACCATGGTGCATAGCCTTCTGCAATAAAGAAAATACAAGTATGCAAAACTTACGCTACTAGTACACTGAGGGCACCCAATGGCGTCACCAATGTTGCCGGAGCAAAAGCATACGCAAGGAAGTTGCAAAATTCACCAATTGCCACTGTCAAAATAAAACAAAATTTTGTTTTGTACAGGTACCATTACATAATTACTTTTCCTCAAGAACAGAGGAAAAACTAGACACCACAGTTGTGTTTATCAAACACGGGTATATTCGCATGTAGCATGCAGAACATGCATGCCATGCAGAAGTGCCTCCTTAATGACCTTTAACCCCCCATGCCGAGCACAAATTTTGTGAAGGGTCTTAAGCTGGTTCTTATACATAAGTCATGTGACCATGCAAAGTTTGGTATAGCAGCTATGATTTTTTGAAGATTTTTCACATTCAGACCGGAAGTGACCCCTTAATGACCTTTGACCCCATGTAAGGCACAACTTTGGTGAAGGGTCTCAAGCTGCTTCATATGCATGAGTTACGTGACCATGCTACCTTACATAAAGCAAATGATTTTTGAATTTTTTTCACATTAAGACCGGAAGTACCCCTTTAGTGACCTTTGACCCCATGTTGAGCACAATGTTGGTGAAGGGTCTCAAGCTGCTTCATATGCATGAGTCACGTGACCATGCTACCTTACATAAAGCAAATGATTTTTGAATTTTTTTCACATTAAGACCGGAAGTACCCCTTTAGTGACCTTTGACCCCATGTTGAGCACAATGTTGGTGAAGGGTCTCCAGCTGCTTCATATGCATGAGTCACGTGACCATGCTAACTTCCATTTAACGAATATGAATTTTTGTAGATTTTTCACATTCAGACCGGAAGTGACCCCTTAATGACCTTTGATCAAAATTCTGTGTACAACCCTTAGACACCGACTAATATAGAGTCACATGACGGAGCCATGTCACCATCACAGGTTGTTTGTAGAAGATGCATTTTGAAGAGTTCCGACGAATGCCCCTTTAATCGGCCCATGTGACCTTTGACCCCAATCTGGGTGCACCTTAGAAGGGTCTTGGATCAGTGGTTCTTCTGACAACATCTGGTGGTTATAGCATTTATTCTGTGGCAGAAGATGCATTTTAAGAGTTTCGACGAGTGCACCTTTAATCGGCCCACGTGACCCCTACGAGGTTAAAGGTCAAACTATGTACACCCCTGGTGTAGCTTGGGTCAGTGATTCCTCTGACCGATTTTGGCTATTATAGGACAAAGCGTTTGGCAGAAGAAGGTAAAAAACCAAAGCGTCTTGAGAAGGAGAAGACGAAGGAGAAGACTAAACAGCACAAGCACAATATATTCGCATGTTAACACATGCGAATATAACAGTACAAGAAATATTTTTATATTTAATGGCCCAAGGTTAATAACAGAAATTATCAACAACAAAAAAATTCAATATTATTATTCAAGAAGAAGCTGACTAAACAAAAACAGTTTTAACATGGGTCAAAAACGTTTAAAAACAGCAGTATTTACTTGACATGTTGTATGACCAAGTGCCCAATATATTGGATGACTTGAGGTTGATAACAGAAAATATTGCCAGAGCCTACATCAAATATCGGTAGGCGAGGGTGATATTTTCTGTTATCAACTGAAAAAAATCCATTACTATTATTTTTATGATGCAAGAAGCTGACTCGACAAAACAATTCTAAATTGGGCCCAAAAATTTTCCAAGGACATGGTTTGCTGACGAGTGCTTAGACCAAGTGTTCAATATTTCGGAAGAGGCACATGCACAGGGCAAAGTTCATTTCATCAAAAATCTTCAAAATACAGGGCATAATTAAAACAATGTCCTCACTTTTAAGCAATCAAATGACAGTAATCTATATGAGATATGTAATTCATTCTTTTATTCACAACAGTACTTACAGAGTAAAAAGCCTGCCCACCATACCCACTCTTTGAGGTAGCCAACACCACCTTCACCTGTAAGACAATACAGGAAATACATAAAATTTCTATGAAGTAACAACAATTGGACAATTAATGCAAAGTGATGCACACGGTGCAGCAGTGAATGGGGGAGTTTCCGTAACCTGACCCATCTGACACATTTTTTAATGACACATTTATGAATTCGGAAACCCTTCATGGAATAAAGCACAAGTTTATTCCGTTGGGGTTTCCGAATTCATAAGTGTGTCAAAAAAAGTGTCAGATGGGTCAGGTTACGGAAACTCCAGTGAATAGGGCAGTATTGTCTCCTCATTATCAGTAATGCCCATGGCCCAACAGCATAATGAGAATCCTTAGTTTGTTCCATATATTTCTGCAAATGTGGAAAGAATGATCTTTACAACACTTAGTGGAATTAAAAGGTGCTTCTTCCAATTTTTATGTATCATGTTATCTACTTGGTATGAGAACTTGCACTTGCATACACAGGCCACCAGGTATTGAGGGAAAAACTTGCGGTTTGATGCTAGATGCAATAATGCATAGTGCAAATCCCTATTCCACTACTGGGCTATATTGATGGTTAACCATTAAAATGGCACTTTGTCAGTATCTTGAGAACGGAATGGATTTGAAAGCTGAAATTTCAGGAAGACAATGAGAAAAATACGGCATTTCATGTGATACCAAAATTGATACTACTTCCAGGTAATCAGGGGGGTCCCAGATACGATCGGAACAAACACCTTTAACATAATCACAGATGAAAAGTATTTTTAATGAATCACAGTGTACTACCATATTCTACAATTTGTAAAAACAAGACTAATGCCATCTGTTAGCCATAAAAATGAAAGTTATTTTGGTGTTTACTACAACACATTGACTTTAATACAAAAACTTCCAAGTCCAGTGATTTTATAATATATGCAGAGAATTGTACAACACAGTAAAACAGAAAACAAATATAATTATACTCCATTTATCTGTCTCATTGATGTCAGCGTGTTCAGACAGATGTTTTGTGTGTGCATTTTCGCACCACCTTTATATGCACACGTGGGTATGCCAGCGCTTTGAATCAATACCACGTTTTCATGCTTCACTCACTGCATAATACCCTGACATCACTGACTCGAGGAAGGTAAAAGCACTATATACATAGATGAATTTCTAATGAGCTCGCTGTACATGCAAACCCACCAAAATAACATTCCTGTCATTCCTATCAATGCTAAATCGTCATGCAGGTGCAACAACGTATCTGCATATTTGTCATTTTGCAGAAACAGTGGTTTTGTATTGAAATTTTTGTTTTTTTTTTGTTTGTTAATGTTTTCTTTCTTTCATATAAATGTTTTCACTTTGATTAGAGGTCGGCTCTATAGATTTGAATTATGTGTTTTACCTGTAAATTTACAAAATCAAGCACAATCTCAATTTGACCCAAATTGTCAGTTATGGCTTTGTAGCACTCAAACGATGAAATTGCTTTTTCTTACCTGCCCTGGTTCCATAAGCAGACAACTTGATCAGCGCCTTCTTCTTTACTATAAAACTAGCCCCTATGAACGCACTGGAGCTGACTGCCAGCGTGAGACCAATGTAGAAGTCCCGGACACTGGTCGGGTCCGGTTTGGGGGACATTGTGGTATTGTACCCCCAGAATGGGCAGTGCCAAATGTAGATTCGATGTAAACACTGGTGTTGTAAGTACTCCACTCAGTGGCAGTGACAAGATCTGGTTCTGTAAAGAGTTATATAGAAAAAAATATGGTGTAAATTAATAAAAATTGCACACTTAACCCATCCTCAGAATACACGATTACATATCATGTGAGCAATCACAACAAACTGAAGTTATCATCTGTGACATACACATCCATTTAGTGGACCAGCCAAAAATATTGAATCCTGTATAAATCCCACGTAAAAGGGATTAATATAGCTTTGTTACTTCTCCTAGATTTGGTTGCCTCGGCTGCACCTGTTGGCACAGTGGTTCAAATCTCATTGTATATTATTCTGTAACATTGCAATGTTACAATTTAACTGAATTGAATAATAAAATAGGCCATCCATTGATGACCACACCTGTTCTACCCGCTGGGATTTATGAATAGCTTTATACAAGATGTGCCATCGGCAGCTGACAATTGTATGTGTTCTGGCATAAACAGGTCCACATTCAGTTGTGCAACCTTAATCCACTGAATATCAGTGTGATGAACTGAATGTGTGGCAATACTGTAGCCACAATTTGTTGACAAGATTTCCACAAAAATAAGCATACAAATAATTAGCACAACAAAATTGCTACAAGCACTACCATGCTTTAAGTAAAAAGGCACTTTCAAATTTACTTTAGCAAACCGGATCACACTGACAATCTCCGAAAGATTTTATGAAAACAATACAAATCAGGTCCTTCAGTAGTGGGCCAAGTCACTATGATACATAGTGGAAGCTCTCTCCTAAGAGTCGCTGCACAATGCTCCCGGACACACATGCAACCCCCACATGCACATATACCAATGTAAATACACATCTTTTTGTTTCACTTTTATAAAACAACAGAGAAATTATCTAAATCACCATTTGTCACACTGCTGTAATGTCTCACAGCTGTGAGGTTCAGGTCACTAATAATAGTGTTGTGATAATATTTTAATACATGGTATGTAGGTGTCAACAGCAGTTTGATCTGTGGGTATCACATGAACATTAGCTGTGGTGTCAACAGTGTTATACGTGGGGTTTCAACATTCGGTTTATCTGTGGGGGCCACATCGCCGTATATGTGGGTGTCATTTATCTGGGGTGTTACATTAATATTAATAAATTGCACTTCCAAGCTGGACATTTTAAGAGCACTGGCACCATGTGAAAAATAGGGACCTCAAGATTTGTCCCAAAATCGATATTTTGAGGGTTGTAGGCTTTATATCCAAACCCTCACCCGAAAGGATTAGACCAAATCAGCTTACTTATGGGTAAACAGAACGATTTTAATTTAACGTCGGGACGTTAAATTCAGCAGACGACGTAAATGGCGTTTAAACAAGAACACTCACGCCTATGATGTTTCCCACGATAAGCACACTGTTTGATCGTCATAACCTTTGTGGTTTTAATCAGTGAGTAAGAGTCAAAAAATATTCATGTTAATATAACACATTTGTTGATGACAAGTTAGGAAAACTTAAAAGGTGGCTACAAATTACATGGATGTCTTCATCCTCTATCAAATGGCCCATCTGTTTTGGGGTCTGTTATTTTTATGTGTAAATATATTTCTGTTCTTCCATGGCCGAGACTATCAGTTGAGAGCAAAGTAAGAAATTTGAGAAAGTGGCGTAGTCTAGCGGGTTAGCAAGCTTACCTCTGGAGCAAAAGGTCCTTGGTCTAATCTCATGGGACAATTGCCTGGATTTAATCGGGAACCCATTTGGGATTTGATTGTATAACAGATATATTAAAACCCTAATGCCACTTTCTCCATGAGTCATTTGAATGGGCAAATGAACCATAAAGCTTGCAATCACCCATCCGGTGTGTGTTAGTGTAGTGTTTGAAGTTGCATATGGTGACTGTTTAAGGCTGCTGCCTCCAAGTGGCTACAACTGGAGTGAGGCCAACTTACTCACCTGTCTAGATCCGTCGTCTAGCAATAGTACGCAGCGCCCATGTGTAGGGAATGTCCTGCTAAACCTGAGTATGAGATGTAATTGTTTGGCGAACTAGTTTAGTCTACCAGAGAAGAGTAAGGAAGTATGACAAAAGAGAATTGGACACAATCAACCAAAATAAAACCAATAAACTGGGAACTTCTTAGTACAAAGGACTCATTCCTTTCATAAAGGGTATAGGACCAAATTGCTGCAATGGGGAATACCCTCTCTCGAATAAAAAAATGTTCTGTATCTTTCAGTTCTGGAAGGCCTGGCGAATTTTGTCTTGGGTGCTATCAAATACTACGTAGCATATACACACGTTCCAAGGTTTCCTTTTGTATTAGCAAGTAACTAATGTAAGATGTGTAATTATTGCTCCAGCAAATCGTCAATTAATAGGTTTATCATGGAAAGGAGAAACCAAATGTTGACAATTTCCCCATCACAAAATGTTTCCCACCCCTACAAAAAATAGTAAATCACAAATTGAATGGGAAGGCCGCGGGGAGGTGCACCATTGCAAGTCTCATCACGCTTGTGAAGTCGCTATAGCGGCAGGGGGCAGGTCCAAGAAACGTTATGAAGATGAGTTATTGAAGGTCAGTGCCGTACGTTCAGAAAAACATACATAATTATCGTGTCACATCCTTGCAAAATTTAATTGGAAATCTACAACGTACAACATTATGGACGTTGAATTTCATGAAGATAATGAGTTGAAGGGGAACTTTATTTTTTGAACATTGTATTTTGAGACAGGTCACATCGCATGTTCTCATGAAAAAGCAGGTATGGGTAGGACTCTGTTGATAATAATAAACAAGTCATAATGAATGTCGAATGTGATTGGCCAAAGATAATTACGTGTCCCAGTCGGGATGCATGATTGAAAGATTTCTCTGTACAGTCACCATCGGATAGAGCTAGTACGTGATTCGCAGCAGGTCTCAAAGATTCAATGTTCCTTAAAGTTTAATCAAAAAATCGTGAAAGAACAATGAAAGACGATGTGTAAAACATATAACAGATGTGCATTTACGAATTGATGGCAGCTTTTGATGCCCAAAACAGTGGTCTCAAATATTTTGAGAGCCACGTTTAACCAGTTAATGATTCCGAAATTGATAACAGCACATGCCATCGGTTTACCTCCAATCTTTTAATCCCCCAGAAAAATCTAAAACTTCCGAGTCTACCAACTACCGTACCGTACGGTCTCCTAATTTGATCGATCTCTTTTTCTTTCGTTTAACGCCGAACCATTATGTTGGATATTTCCTAGTATAAAGCATAAAAAGCGTCGGATGACGTCGCACCATAGCAAATGCGTGAATGCGTGAAGTAGCCGTCTTGATTTCTTCCAATATAATAGGATATATACGACAGCATTGGCTTACAGTGTGGATGTATTCACCATGTTTGAGGTGTTAAATATAACCTGAAAAATGTCAATATTAGCAGCGAAATACGCCGATATGGTGCTAGTACAAATTTTTAAAAAAAAGCGGGACTAAATGGAGTGTTCAGAGCAGTGATACCTCTCCAAAATGGAGGGCGGTTATGAGACATATTTTGCAAGTCGGTAATGGTCCGCCGGGGGCGCTTAGAGGGAGGTGCGCTAAATAGTCGTCGATACAGTACTGCCCTAGTATTTATTATGAATTCCGAAATCCTTGTGTCAGACTATAGACCTTGCCACAAAAGGCCATTCAAATCATATAGACGTCCTTGAGAAATGCTTCACCAGTTATCTAAAAGACTTTCATAGCCACAGCGGTATTCGCTAGCGAAGTTGTTCGTGTAATCCGTCTTTGTTACTATGTCAACTGGATCACGACTTTTGAGTCCTGCACCACGATCGAAGTGATCACTACACAAAGTCTAGGCTGGGCAAAGACATTCCAAAAGGTGCTTGATCCAGTAACCAGGGAGTTAGGTAACCACTTCGAGGGAATTGACAATATGTTTCTGTTGGTATGCTTGTGCATGGTATGTGGAGGAAACCAAACATCAAAGATGTGAAATTAATAACCTTTCCTGTAATGTCACTAACAATAAATGAGCACAGAATGCATTATACATGTAAACTCAGCCATTTTTTCATTGTAGGTGTTATGTTATCGACACATATGTAAGTATACAGCCCAAGGTAGCCTCTGTAGCTACCTCTGGAATTTGCAAGCATCTACTAGGAAAACTCTAGTAAATACTTGGTTTATGCATTTCAATGGAGTATTTCTACTTTTCAAGTTAAAAGGTGTTGAGCAAATGCTAGTAGTAAAAGCTGTTAGTAAAAGATTCTACTACATTTTATGCATATATACTTGAGTAAATACTTACATTTTGTAAATAGTGATTTAGTACTTTTTATGCATATGGGCCATTAGGTCTGAACATGTTGTCATTAACGGATATGAAATTATGCAAAACACAGGAATACCTTGCCCCTGGTACCAGCATGGCAGGCCAGTTCAAAGAGCCAACTTTGCAGACCGCAGACGAACAAAATATCAAAAGCAATTAAGAATCGAGTGATCTATGTTCTTAGATAATATAAATAACCTTTTGAAATAGTTAATCCTGTCATCAAAAATTGTCTAAAACAGTAGAAAATCCATTTCCAGAGCAGAGAAAACCCTTTACTCATGCAGAAAGTATGTAAGCATTCTTCAAAAATTTTTAATTTCTTACTCTTTTTAGTTTTTTTTTTTGTGACATTGTTCATGCATTATATAGGATCTCAAGTTGGGTTTGATAGTGAAAACTAGGGATATATCGTACATTTAGAGGATTTTTGAGATCGGACAAAGTTGAGGTCGGTAACAGGGGAAAGGTTCTTCCATGTGTTTTGCATAACTTCACATCCGTAAAATGGGGGACAAAATGTCAAAGACCAAATGTGAAGTTATTGATTAGCCAGGACACATCATCAGCGAGGGCATTCCTTTTTTATTAAACTTCAAAACTACAAGGAGATCGAAAACAAACAGCTATCAACACTCGGATGCGGACATGGTCACGAGAGCAAAGGTGTTGGACGGATGGAGGGAGGAACTCTGTAGTCGCTGTTACAAATTGGTTCAAACACAATTATTACTCAAACTACCTGTGGTGAGTATTCATCATCCATCCAACAATCATTTTTCCAAAAATGTCCAAATCTAACAGCAGACAGCTTGCAGGTTATATAGTAAATGGAAGCCTTGACCATCTTGAATATTTCTCAGAAACTTCAGAACTTTAGATGCCATCAGCCGCAACCAAGTAATATGATAGTCCTAAGGTTTCTCTTGCATTGGCCCAAACCAACAACATGTTGTTCACAGATAAACAATAGCATTGTTCGTATATTTTGGCCTCTGTGCCAGTAGTGCTGCATTATAACAGTTTTGCAGAACCAATCACAGGTTTAATCACAGTACTGGTTACTCCTACAGTTACAATGAGTGCAAGTACATCCATTAAAAAAGCAGATTATGATTTGTAATCATTTTACTAATTAAAAGTACGTCTAGAACAAAAGAAAATCTGGAGCTATGGTGTTGTAGATGAATTGTTGTTGACTGTTTGACACACCACAGTGTGCAGTTTACTGCACAGGGTTGCCAAAATTCTCAGCCCCCCAATTCGCGGGTGGATGCACGAAAAGTCGCCCAAAACGCCGAAACCCGAAAAGTCGCCCAAATTAAAAGGTGCGCAAAATGAACATGGGGGGGGTCCAAACCATCGAATTATTGGGTTATATCATTTTGGACTCGATATCAACTATTTTTAGTAAAAAAAAAAAATGATTACATATTGCATCATTATCACATCATTGCATTAAAGGGGCATTTCGTGATCCACCGCCCTCGTCCCCCGCCGATTAACCTAAAATGTTGGAGTTTTATATCATCTGACCGTTAGCTTGAGTCAATCCATGTGTGCCCAATCTTACGTTGCAAATCGGTGCATCTGTAAGAAAGCTGTGACAAGTTTGTATATTTCTGTCCGTAACGGACAGAACAGAAAGGAAATTACAAACACCAGAGCTTATGGAACGTGAGAAGAGAGAGAAACGAGCGGAATTGCTCATTAACACAAAACCGCAAGACGGGATCAGCTAAAAATTTGTGAAAAGAAGCGTTCTCAGGGCTATCTAGTGATCAATGAATAAACCAGAAAGGTGCTGAATCACAAAATGCCTCTTCACTCTCTACACTATTACAGTGTCTTAAATTATTAGAAAATATGTAAAGTCCAGAAAAAGAGTAGCTATAAATATGTACGTTGGGGTTTGTCTTGAACTGCAACTACACGGTGTAAAGAAGCAACAAGTCTTGAAAAAATATCAAGTTATGGATATTAACAAATTTTAAATGTACAGGAAACGAAGAGAAATGTATAACTACGAGGCCTTCACCTAAAATACATATATCCTTCAATGAACGTTCTTTGCTAAACACGATTACAAAAATAAAATCAAATAAATCAGCTTCACATAACTTAAATGAAAACACCATACAATATTTTTTAAAGAAATGGATGCAAAGGTGCCAGTAGACATCGAACTATTCTAAATACAATAAATTAACAAATTTAAAATTGTAAAGATAACTTTGCTAAGACTAGCGTATAACTTTGCTAAATAATATTACAAAAATGAAAATATAACAATGATTATTACATTCTAAAAATACAACAATATTATACAATTATAAAAATTATACAAGATTATACAATTATACATCGAATAATCGAAAATAGTATACAAATTTCAATTGTACAAAGAACAGAGTTTGTTTCCCACGGTAGTTGATGGGTTGTATGTGCAAGTGAAGGCTTCATATCAAGTAGAGAACACAATACACATAAATCGGAACAAGCCCCTGTAAACATCGAATATCGAATTACATAAATTTTAGTATTAGCGACAACGGGAGAAATGTAAATAATTGTATAGGCCTAAAATAATTCAATGAGTTTTCTTGCTAAATAAACCATTAAAAAAAATAAAAACAGTTTCAAATCAATGAACACCCTAAGGCCGATTCAAGAGTACTTCAACCTCTCCTAATCAACGTGATCGTAAAAGTAGAACTAACACGACGCTTGAGTGATCACTCTTTGGTGTTGGAGGGGAGGAAGGGAGAAAAGGTTACAGAGCGGATGTGACGATTGATCTAAACTGCGCCTTTTCGAAGATGGCTTCACAGTTCACCAGATAAAGCCCTACCAGCCTCACGGACATTCATTTCTATAGGCCTACGCTGTAATTACCTGCTGTGCATAGTAATTACTTAGGCTAATCTGTTTTACTGATGTCTTACAGCGTTGCTCCTCCAATATTTTCTTGTATTGGCAATTGGGCATTGACTGACAGGAGGCTTTGTCCTCCGTCATACACGGCTGCACACTAATACCCGCGGGTGTATCACGCGAAGTGTCGTAATTGATCTCGATGTTTGTTTTCTTTGTGCTATTTTATATGTACCTAAGCCCCCGAGCTATCTTAACTACTATAGTTGCGACTACCCGATTCGAATGAAGCCGTGCGTAGTTGTGTACGCACCTGCGGCGAGCAGAATTTCCTTCCCGGCATCCTCGAGCGATTTGGGGTAACTTTGGAGTAGGCCCCGTTACCGCGGCGGGGCCATTGTCGACGACCAAAATGCAGCGTAAATAGTACGCGGAACGTTTTATGCTGCGTGGATTTTTATGTTCTCGCGCATTGTTGTTTTCTTTATTTTCATGCCAACATTGTTTGCTTTTAATTTTTCGCTTGACCTCTCGAACATCGACACACATAAACATAACTAAACAAGAAATTGCAATTTAATTCTTTTTTTCTTCCTTCTTTCAGATTTTTCTCATGCATTCGTTTTCTTTGTTTCTTTGTTTCTTCTTTTTAAGTTTTTCTTTCTTTTTAGTTTAATTTTTCTTTTTAGTTTAAAATTTTTCTTTCTATTTTTTCTTTTTTTTTTTCTTTTCATTGTTCTTTTTTTAGTTTCTTTCTTTTTTCTTCTTAGGAGTTATTCCTTTCTTTTAATTTTCTTTCATTGTCAATTTATTTTTTTATTTAGTTTCTTTCTTTTTTTCTTTGTTTTCTTTCTAATTTTGCTTTCATTTTGTGTTTTCTTTTTAGTTTTCTTTTTTCAATTTTCCTTTTAGCGTTTTTTCTTTTTTAGTTTTCTTTTTATTTTTCTTCTTTCTTTTATTTGTCTTTTCATTTTAATATTTCCTTTCTTCTTTTTCGTTCTTGGCATTTCTTTTTTTTCTATTCTTTTCCCTTCGTAGTTTATGTGTTTTTATCAAAATTAAGTCTATTCATGCTCACTCCTCCTAAAGATCCTTGGGCTTATTTTTAAATCTATAGACTTTGTTAGCGGAACACAAAAACTTTTTCCTCTGGAATTAAAATTATAAGTCTGTAAAAGACTTATTTAAAAATAAGTCCTTAAGATTCTTAACAAATCTAAATGACTTAAAACTCAGTTCATAAGCAATACGAGACTTCTATTTAATTCGCAAAAAGTTTTTGTCCCGGTAACAAGTCTCTTAGATTTAAAAATAAGTCCAAGGATTTTAGAGCAGCATAGTTATTTTAAACTTTGAGAAATTTTTTTATTCCTGATAGTCTATTCATCTCAGTAAGTTGTA
>JAMKCH010057427.1:0-34856 GCA_023653785.1 Ophioderma brevispina
AGGCCACATGGCTACTAGGGTGTAATCTAGAAGGGGGAAAAGAGTTCATTTACATAAACTGTAATGGTTTCTTGGTCAGTGAATAACTTACTAACACTAAGGTTTAGCAAATGTTTAAGTTAGGGAGAGGAGGAAGGGTAAATGGTAGGGAATGGATTGTTTAAATTGTCAAAAAGCAATCAATTATATGTAATAAGAAACTAGAGTGCTCACAAAATTAATTATTTTACAATCCTCACACAACAGTCTTGCTGTAAATGTGAGGTGTATCCGGCCACCCCCGTTAGCGGGGACATAAACCGAATTTAAAACTTTAGTTTTAAGACTACTACTACAATACAAACTATATAATGCATAAAAATATTCCTATCGTTTGATTGGTGGATACTACATCACATGACATAAAATATTCCTACTATTTCCCTGATATTACACGACAATACTGAAATATTGGCATGTCCATATATGATCGTGATCGTGACGGATGTGTGCAAAATACAAACAATTACATTAATTTTGAATGTAATGGCAAAGCAACAACACATGCCTCTTCATCAGTCCGACCATGCATGTCTTAAACTACAAAGTCGTCATGATGGAATTATTAAAAAAGAATTGTATTATTTTAACCAAGTGTCATGTGTGTCATCTATAAAGTCTGGTTGTAACTTTTTGTGATGATGAAACAAAAGTTCACTCTTTCTCCATAACAGTACCACTCCCTGCACTCATTGGCAGATATATCATCTGCTTGTAATAAAGTTGTAGTTCTTGGAGAAACTTTCTTTCAATCAGAACCAAAAGTTAAAACTGACTAACCTGACAGTTTCGTCCATCATGGGCGACAAGCTTCTTCAGAAACACGCGAGATACAAGAATCTTTGTGGATCAGGAAGCAGGGACCAAAGACTATGAACAGGGACGGAGGCGACCATTTTTTAAGTCGCATATATGATCCTCTCCTGACGTCATCCGGCTCCACCGGAACGCGGGGATGTCTAAGAAAATGGGTCATCACTCTAAAGAAGTCTGTCACCCATGACGGACGAAACTGTCAGGGTAGTCAGTTTTAACTTTTGGTTCTGATTGAAAGAAAGTTTCTCCAATGTATTTTCTAAGAACCTGGTGAATCTCTTCAATAATAGTTCTGTTAGAACAATTTGTTCTAGGGAAGAATATATTTATATGTTATAATTATAAAACAAATACTTCCTGCACTTTATTTATGAAATTATGTAAAATCCCTCCCCTCGGTGGAGACCGTGGGCCTACTATATTTCCCGAGACTGAACAGTACACCCCAGTCTCCAGTCACCGGCCTCAGGTAGATATCTTGCACCATTTCCCTCATGAACAGTCAAAATTTGTACACTGTAGGCATAAACTCTTCTATCTACAATTCTGTTACTGACCTATGACCCTGAATGGAGTGACTAGGTAAGCCTCTGCATATCCAGGAACAGAGGCTCTCCTCACAATGTTGATGATTATGTACTGTAAAATACCACCTAGGAAGTAGCTGAAGGCCGCAACTAACATGTAGGAGCCCCACAGAGCTGAACTCAGCATGCATAGCTGAAAGATGAAAATCAAGATCAAGAAAAGATTGACCACAAATTTGTCTCAATTCATCTTATATTCAAGAGTGCATTGCCAGCAATCAAATGTGCCATATGGTTGCAGATTTGCCAATTTCAGGGTAATACAAAGAATGGTCAATGTCTGCACTTCCTGCATCCAATTATGATGGGCACCAAACCCTACCTTATTTGGGGAGGGGCAAAGGCTTTGGGGTGTATGTCCCCTTGTTTGGTTGATTACAAATAGCAAGGTTAGAGGTCTTGCATGGGTTTTATAAGTTACATACATACGACAAAGCATGAGGAGGACACCATTCTGTTCTGAAGTGTTGTATCTTAGCCATGACATAATTAAATGGGCCTATAGGACAAATGCATGCATAGCCAGTGCAGAAAAATGTATTTCTGCTGTAGAATTACTTCAACTGAGATTTTAACATGGAGATCATGCATGATACACAGAGGTAATGCCAAGCTTGGGGGAATTTGATATTTTGTCCTCCAGTTCAAAAATTGAAAGGACACATCTCTCCTTCAAGACTGTAGAAATTTCTTATCACTGATATACAAAACTATACAAAGAGGCTTCAAAAATTGGAAATATTAATGACTGAAAAAAGTTTTTAATTTTTTTTGAGGGGTTTATGTTTACTACACAACAAAAAATAGAGCATTTTAGATGACAAATCTTTTATTTTAGTTCACTATTTAATTAATGCACAACAAAATTACACTTCAAAATCTCTCAGTCTGCCTTTAAAAAAATCTAATCAGTTTTAATCAGCAAATAATTTACAGCATTGATATTCAATTGAGTAAAATTCGTTAAATTATCAACATTGAGTAACAGGCCGTAGCAGCGACAGCCACCAACCCCACCATGACAAATTATAACCATACCCAAAAACATCCTCAATCATCCTCCTCCTCCTCCTCATCTTCCTCCTCCTCCTCATCTTTCTCCTCCTCCTCATCTTTCTCCTCCTCCTCATCTTTCTCCTCCTCATCTTCCTCCTCCTCCTCATCATCCTCCTCCTCCTCATCTTCCTCCTCCTCCTCATCTTTCTCCTCCTCCTCATCTTTCTCCTCCTCCTCATCATCATCATCATCAAAACTATCATTAGTAATAACACCTTTTTACATGAATTCAAAGTGGTGATATTTCAGAATCAGGCTGCTTCTGAGAGGGCCGGCTGGTGTAGTAGTCCAACCACTTGCCTTTGACCAAACCGGCTCAGGTTTGATTCCCTACCGAACCAGTCTTGTATGTGAATTTGGTTTCCGATCCCTAATCATCCTCGGAGGTTTTCTCTGAGAACCTGTTCTGGATTTAATTGTTGTGTTGTAGTAGCCTTAGATGCTCCATAGCAGTATCCTCAGCCTCAGCACTTCAGTGGATATGTTGTGCATTACAAAAATTATCTATATTATTCTTCCAGATCACAGTCGCAAGGCTCAGCTCCCATGAGCATTTTAATTGTGATTATTTAAACAGCTTTAGGATGAACTGGGAGAGAGTGAGTTTTCACTCTACACTCTCAAAACTGACCGCAGTGAACACATACAGGTTCCACTCTGAGCATAGGGGTTGATGGCTTAATGTCCTAAGGACAAGATGCTTTCAAGGATATATCTGACTTAGTTTCATAAAAAACATATTCCACTCACCCATTTTGGGAAAAGTATTAAAACAACAGGCACAATGAGGATCCCACACATCAAAGTTAGACCATATGCTGCTGTAGTGTGCCACACATCAAGTGCCCCTGAAAAAAAAGATGAGTTTGTAATAAGAGTATTAGCCTATAAATATTCTGAAGACACAGCTGATAAAAACTAACTGCATCCTAATTTTTCTCTTTCTCGGTATTTCCTGCACAACTTGTTCAACAAGTCACTTGCATTCACTTGAATTTAATTGTATACACAATTACAAGTGCCAACCCCAATCATTTGTTTTGGTAAGGAAATAATTTCATAGGATTCTCCTTTAGGCAACAAAAAAGAGAAACCCTGTTGCAGGGGCAGAACGATGTTGGAAGTAGGATCAATCAGTTGGTACTTTTTCAACATTTCTATGTTAAGTTCTATAAAGCTGAAAGGGTCATGGTCTGATCGCTAATAGCCTCGTCCCAAGAACCCCATATTTTATCGGAAGTGGTCAAATTTTTGGTATCTGAAGGACCAAAGAATATCTGGCTTGGATGTTATGAGTGAAAATGTGTCCCATTTTTGGTCGACCAATATTAATATTACACAGTACTCGATGGGGATTACAAAATCACATTTTCAGCTCTCACATCAAAAAGGGTTGAAATATTGGCATCTTTACAGATGGGGTTTTGGGGTGAAGGCCATTCTATCATAATGAAAACTCTATATACTTAAATAGGGTCATACCTTTTAATGAAATATACCATGAACATGATTGGCAACAACCAAATTTGGGTTCAGAATTCCTTTTATTTGTAATTGTGATAAAACCATTTTCTTATTTTCAGTATTGATTATACAGAACCAAAAAATATTTTTTTAAAATATGGGTTTGGTATTAAGTTGCGCACAAGAAAAAATCCAATTTGTCAGATTTCAAGAAAGTTTTATCAGTCAGGCATGAAAAATGCTCGTCTTTTTTACCCCCCCCCCCCCCCCTTAGTGGCAATCTACCTCTGGAACCAAAAGTTTTATCTAAAACTTAGTGAACATTGACAGTGTCATTGTCCTGACATTTTAACAAATCTTACCCTTCTGTTTTATAATCGGTCCCAATTCAAGTCCAACTCTAGCCTTATAGAAGCACATTTCTTCTAAGTCCAAGAAAGCTCAAATTACCAGTATTACCATTTATACCCTATGATTTTACAGATATTTCAAGAATTTTCCACTGTAAGCTACTCACCAAATGGTGTAAAGAATAGAGTAGCCGAAAAGAGAAGACCGAGGTCCAGTGCAATGAGGAGAATCGTTGGCATCTCTTTTCCAAAGCGCCACCACAAGGCCATGAAAGAACATCCACCCAAAGCTCCAAATAAAGTAGTTAATCCACCTATAGCTGTTTTCAGTAAGTTCAAGAAAAAAATGAAAAACATACAGGTGTGACAAGGGGTTCAAAAAAATATGACAAACATGGATTTTTGCTTCATCTTCAAGTTTCAGAAATAAAATAAAAATACTATATGTTAATCTATTCCATGATTTGAGAAAAGTTCTTTTTAAAAATGTCTTGCATTTTCATTTTTAGAATTCCATTCAAATTTCCTGATTTAAATCACATTTTCTCCTTTACAAAACATCAAAATATATGATAGCATGGGAAAAATGTTGACATCCAGAGCCTGTGTAATCAGGGGCGTAACAGGGGCACTTTCCTGGTTTTTAGGCAGATATTCACGGTTGGAGGTGGTTTTAAGGCAGATTTTCCTGGTTGGAAGGGAAATTCCCTGTAAGCAGGCAAGAAAGGGCTGATTTAGAATGATTTCCAAGCTTTTCTTTCCAGTCAAAGCTCCCTGGGGGTGGCAACCTACCTCATTATTTCAGTAATAGGAATACCTTTGGTTACAGATTCTTGCAAAGTCCTTTTACAAGAATCCAAAAGCAGAGAACACTGGATTCTCGCAAACTCCTTTTGAGAGAACCTAAACAGGTTCTCATAGCTTGAAACAAATTTCAAGGCCTGATCATCAAGGATTACTGACTTTCTGGACTTCAAATTAATACATGTGTCGCATTGAATAAGAAACAAGTCTTCCCATGTTCACAACTGATGCAATTTGCCTCAGTTACATGCTCTGGGTCACATTTGTTTCTGCTCTACAAACTGTCCCACACCTATTACCAGCTCACAGCTGTTTGACCCCATGCAAATGGTCTCTTATTTTTAGAGCAATTTTAAGCAGTGACGACACAATTTTGACAACTGATTTAAGTAGGGACATGCAAGAGCTATTACCTCTGCAAAAATCAGAAACATCCATTGCGGGAATCTTGCCATATAGGCCTGCAAAGGTCAGGATTTATATGTTATAGCGCCCTCTATATGTCCATTTCCCAAAGAGAGAGGTGGTAAACTAGATTTTTAAGAAAAATCATTTTTGCCCGCAATGAAATTTCGTAAAATTCACACAGGATGAAATCAGTGGTATAAATAATCAAAATCAGTTGCCAAAAGGGTTTATTGCTATTTGGTCTAATCCCATTTGGTCTAATAGCCATTTGGTCTAACTTCAATTGGTCTAAACCCATATTGTCTAATACCAATTTATCTAATAACCATTAAGTCTAACATCCAATTTATCTAACAACCAAATTGTCTAATAGCCATTTGGTCTAATGCCCATCTAGTCTAATGCCCATTTCATCTACTACCATTTGGTCTAATAACCACAAACACCATTTGGTATAATTCCCATTTGGTCTAATATCCATCTTGTCTAATATTCATTTTGTCTAATATCATTTGGTCTAATACCCAATTGGTCTAATATCCATTTGGTCTAATATCCATCTGGTCTAATATCCATTTGGTCTAATATCCATTTGGTCTAATATCCATTTGGTCTAATATCCATTTGGTCTAATATTTTTTTTTTTTTTTTTTTTCCTGGTTCAATATCTATTTGGTCTAATACCCATTTGGTCAATATCTATTTGGTCTAAATGCATTTGGACCAGATTGACATTAGACCAAATGGATATTAGACCAAATGGATATTAGACCAAATGGATATTAGACCAGATGGATATTAGACCAGATGGATATTAGACCAAATGGATATTAGACCAATTGGTTATTAGACCAAATGGATATTAAACAAAATGAATATTAGACCAGATGGGTATTAGACCAATTGGCATTAGACCAAATCGGTTATAGACGATATGGATATTAGCCGATGTGAGATTTAGACCAGATGAACATGAGACTACATGGCTAATAGACTAAATGGTTATAAGCCTAAATGGGTATTAGACTAAATGGTATTAGACTAAATGGTATTAGACCAATTGGAGTTAGCCAAAATGGCCATTAGACCAAGTGGGATTAGACCAAATGGCAAGTCACCGTCAAAAGTGTGTCACCGTTGATATTTTTTCATTTATCCTGGTTTTGTCATAATAAATGAGACTTTCAAACAGCTGTGAGCTATTTACTAAACATTTGTAATGAATCCAACTGTGAAAGTAAGAGGAATAAATGCAATGTTGTTGCTTACCTAAGTCTGGAAGATTAGTATTGGCTAGGAACACCATATGAAAGCCAAAGCCTAGAGGCAAAGCTCCAAAGAAGAACAGTTCTGAAATTAAAATGAAACATTAAGAGAATTCAGCAGTTCGTAACAGTTTGGCATTGTTTTACTGACTACATGATATCATTGAGAAGATGTAGAATTCTGATCAACAACAACAAGAAAACAGGTGGCAAACAGATATGGGCAAAGAGTTCCATAGGCTGCATTACAAAAGGCCCTCTCACCCACTGACTTTTTCGTACGACTATCAGTAAGGAGCGTATTGTCATCTTCTGACCACAAGACTGGCCTATGAAGCGCAAGTTTATAGACAACACGCTAACTAATCGGTAGGCAATGGTGCTCTTAGTGGAGTAGCTAGTGCCGGTTGGAAGGAAATTCCCCTGTAACAGGCAAAAAGTGGCTGATTTAGAATGATTTTCCTTCCCAGTTCTTCTTTCCAGTCAAAGCTCCCTGGGGGTGGGCAACCTACCCTACATTTTTCAGTAATAGGAATACCTGGTTACAGAGTCTTGCAAAGTCCTTTTACAAGAATCCAAAAGCAGAGAACATTGGATGCTCGCAAACTCCTTTTGAGAGAACCTAAACAGGTTCTCATAGCTTGAACAAATTTCAAGGCCTGATCATCAAGGTTCCTGACTTTCTGGACTTTTCAAATTAATACTGTGTCGCTTGGGGGAATAACCAAGTCTTTCCCATGTTCACAACTGCATGCAATTTGCCTCCT
This sequence comes from Ophioderma brevispina, assembly GCA_023653785.1. Lineage (NCBI taxonomy): Eukaryota > Metazoa > Echinodermata > Ophiuroidea > Amphilepidida > Ophiodermatidae > Ophioderma > Ophioderma brevispina. The sequence goes on from JAMKCH010057427.1 coordinate 7,557, forward strand.
TACAACATGCTCTGGGTCACATTTGTTTCTTTCTTCTACAAACTGTCCCCACCTAGTACCAGCTCACGCTGTTTGACCCCATGCAAATTCTCTTCTTATTTTTAGAGCATTTTAGCAGTGACACACAATTTGACAACTGTTTAATATGGAAATGCAGAGCTTATTACACCCCAACAATTCATAACCCTCCTGCGGGACTCTTGCATATAGGCCCGCAAGGTCAGATTATATGTTAAAGCGCCCTCTATATGTCCATTTCCCATAGGAAATTCTCACAAAACTTAATATTTTTAAGAAAACATTTTTGCCCGCAATGAGATTTCTTAAAATTCACACAGGATGAATCATTGGTATAAATAATCAAATCAGTTGTCCAAAAGGGTTTATTGCTATTGGTCCTATATCCATTTGGTCTAAATCCATTTGTCTAACTTCATTGGGTCTAAACCCATATTTTCCTAATACCAATTTACTAATAACCATTAAGTCTAACATCCCATTTATCTACCAACCCAAATTGCCTAATGCCAATTTGTCTAATGCCCATCTAGTCTCTTAATGCCATTTCATCTACTACTACCCTTTGGTCTAATAACCACAACAAAACCATTTTGTTCTATTCCATTTGGTCCTATTCCATTCTTGTTAAGAATTCATTTTGTCTATATCATTTTGGTCTACTACCCAATTGGTCTAATATCCCTTGGTCTAATATCCATTGGTCTAATATCCCTGGTCTATTACATTTGGTCTATTCCATTTGTCTAATAATCCATTTGGTCCATATCCATTTGTCTAATATCCTTTGGTCTACTGTCCACCCGGTTCATAGCTATTTGGTCTCATACCCTGGACCAGATTGACTTAGACTAACCACATGGATATTAACCTGGATTTAAGACGCAAATTTGTATTAGACCAATGGGATTAAACGCAAATGGTATTAGACCAGATGATATTAGACCAGATGGATATTAGATCAAATGGATATTAGACCATTGGTTATTAGACCCACTGGATCTTAAACAAATGATATTAGACCATATGGGGTATTAACGCAATTGGCATTTACCAAATCGGTTCATACGATTGATTTTAGACATGTGAGATTTAGACATATGAACATGAGACTACATGGCTATAGACTAAATGTTTATTAGCCTAAATGGTATTAGACTAAATGGTATTAGACCAATTGAGTTAGCCAAAATGGCCATTAGACCAGTGGGATTATACCAAATGGCAATTCACCGTCAAAAGGTGTGTCACCGTTGATATTTTTTCATTTATCCTGGTTTTTGTCATAATAAATGAGACTTTTCAAACGCTGTGAGCTATTTACTAAACATTTGTAAATCCATCTGTGAAAGTAAGAGAAAAATGCAATGTTTTTGCTTACCTAAGTCTGGAAAGATTAGTATGGCTAGGAACAACAATAAAGCCAAAGCCTATAGGCAAGCTCCCAAAGATAACAGTTCTGAAATTAAAATGAACATTAATATAATTCAGCAGTTCGTACAGTTTGGCAATTGTGTACTTACCATGATCTCATTGAGAAGATGTCGAATTCTGATTCACAACAACAAGACACAGGTGGCAAACAATGGGCAAAGATTTCCATAGGCTGCATTACAAAAGGCCCTCCCTCACCCACATGACCTTTTCGTACGACTATCATAGGAGCGTATTGTCATCGTCTGACCACAAGACTGGCTATTAAGCGCAAGTTTTATAGACACACGCTAAACATATTCAAAACACATTGTTTATTCTAAAACTGAACTGATTTCCCTTCCAAGTTGACCTGACCTTATCATTCTCCCGTCTGAAAGTGAATGGCCCACTTACCATAATAACACCCTAAAAAAGAGAATGGTCCCTGACGCAGTGACCCCAAGGTCCCCCGTCGAACCTTTCCTTCCTTAAATTCCGTGTTGGCTCAAACCCACACGGAAGCGTGAAAATATCATGCTGTGGGCGGGCCCGAAGCGGAAGCAACATTGGAAGAAAATCAGGCTTCCGTTTTACATGAGTTGTTTAAAACTAATGTGTTTGGAATAAATCCTTACACGGAAACTGATTTCCTTTATGCGTACAACAACCGGAGCTTTTGCAGCCTTAATATTGCCTTAAACCCCCTGGAATGAATAATTTGTCATCAACAACCAACTAGCACACTCAGTCGGAGGTAGAAGGCATGAGATTTCAGAGCAGCCACATGATGCAGCAAAGGTAGACCATACAAAACGCCAGACATATCCCCAACAACACTGGAATCTAGATTCCTAAAGGTCATGAGGCCAATAACTCACCTAGATAGTGGAGTACAAAACCAAGGGGTGTGTAAGAGGACCTCAGACTCTATAATGTGATTAAAAGACCTGGCCAAAGTTTTTTGGAGGATAGCCAGAGCCGCAAATCCCGCAGAGAACCCAAGCCCAAGGAAAGCGAGGAGTAGAGCTCCGCCAGAGACTGGAGTTGGCGTGCGACGTAGGCCCTGGACAAAGGGCCCGAAGCCCCCGGCAAAGGCGGAGGACAGCCCACAGTCTCGCGAACAACTGGATCCTGGAAGGAGCCAGAGAAGCGCAAGGCGTACCCGCGTACAGACGCGGGGCAAGAAGGCCCAACCCCAAAAACGGAAGAGCGGCCCCTAGAGAAGGAGGGGGGTCCGATCAGAGCAACCACAGAAGACCCCGCGAGAAGAGGCCCCGGGGGGAGAAAGGGTGAGAGACTGAAAGAAGGCTAAGGCCCCAGCCCCGGGGCGGGCTGAGAGATAAACTAAATCCTACCCTGACCCGGGGAAGAAAGCCTACCGGAGAAGGAATCTCCGATCTAATCCGCCGGGAAAGGGACCAGAAAGAGTAATAAAGGCGAAGGGCTAGAGCGATGCCGCACCCAAGGACGATTGGGGTCTTCGCCACGAGACTCGCCTATAGAACTCCGACCCCAAGAGGCAACTAGCTTTCGGGTTCCAAACGACTGCTTGCAGAGTCATGGAACACCACGTCACCGAAGGACGAACTGAACAACCTAAGCTGTGGTAGGCTGAGTTAGTTGACCGAAAAATCCACACAGCGGATGATCGGAAACATCCAACAAAGCCTCACACTAAAGCTAAAAGGCCACCATCAGACGTCACGTCAGGAGTTGGAGGGACGATTCAGGCCGCGACTCGGAAGCAGACAGAACCACCGAGGACAGAACGATGCAGACCTCCGCAATAAACCAAACCGGGAGCCGCGGCAACAGACCGGGCACCCGAAGCCATTCAAGGGGCTATATTAATGATAAACTAGCATCTCCCCAGATCATCAGGGCCAGAGTCAAACTTGCCCGAAAAGTAGACAATGTAAACCACGAGAAGTCTACCAGCGGGGAGAACCCAGAGGTTACTCCGCAGGAAAACGAACGTCGATCCTCGAGAGGCTAACCCGAGCGAAGAGCTCACTAACTGCTCTGGAAATCCCGAGCAGAAGTCTACCAGTGGGACTGCAAGCAGAGAGCAGGTGACAAAGTCGTAGGAGAACAGAATGATCCAAACATAGTACTCTTGCCGAACTCCTGAATCTGTATCGAGGAGGCAAACAATCAGCCGTGTAACCGACTCCCGTCCACGGGCATAAGAATGCCACCGAGAAGAGGTGCGCGGGCAGCATAGCGGCTTCGACCCAAATATCTTTCCCGAGGAGAAGAAAGTGAAGATCGCCACCGGAGAAGTGCTAACCGAAGCTGCGAGATACCGATAAGGGATCACCAAAGCCTCGAGAAAAGGGAGCAACCAACTAGTCAACCAAACTCGAGACTCGACATGGAAAATGACTCACAGCGGGGTTTACGCCCCAGAGACATTCCCACCCGGGAGAGCGGAAGCTCCCACCCGACTTTACAGATCATGTCACTTTGACCGACTAGGATAAAGGGATAAACATCCCCAGTCGGAAGTGGGCAGACCCCCATTCCAGGGCTCCCCCAGTCGTAGAAACAGGAGCCCGAGCACCCGAACTTGCCGCCCATGACCCGATGGTAACGAGGGGAAAAGCACAAGATACGTCGCAAGGCACGGCGGAAGACAGACCCAAGTCAACTGCCTATAACACCTTAGAAAGCCACCTGGAAGGCGAGTTCTGAAGAACCCACCAAACTAAGGGATACCCCGTCGCGGGGATTCCACTAGGCAGCACAGTTAAACATAATGCGTGGCAGCAACCACCGCAAGGAAGAGATCGACACGGGAGCCTTAAGACCGCTGGATGGGAGAACCCCCTAATACAGACCCCGACGCATCGGGAGCACACCCTGCGTTTTAGTGCCCGGACGAGCCCCACGCTAGGCCCGGACTAGCCCCAACGCAGGGCCGGAACAAGGCCCAACGCTAGGCCCGTACTACGAGCCCCAAAGGTGGGCAATGTCGGCCGACCCAAACCAAATCCCGTGTCCAGGTCCCCCGACGGAGACAGCGGACCAGGGTTGTCAGCTGGGAGCCAAAGTAATGTGCGAGAACTGTCAAAAAAAAGCCATCCCCTAACTCCCGAACAACCGGGAGAAGGGACCCACGGACAAGACACCGACCCAACAGACGGAGTCCAGGCGAAGTCGAAACACCTCAAGGGCTAGAGTTAGCCTGGAGCAAGGGTAAGGTTAGGCAACAGAGCTAACCACCAGCGCACGGACTAACAGAGCCCATAGGGGGCGAGGGCATCCACTGGGTGGGAGCCAAGCCCCCATGAGGGAACCCGAGCATCAGCGTCAAGGATGATAAACCAAACAATCCCGAGACCGGCAAGAGCAGCTAAGGCCCCGAGGCACCACCGGCATGTAGGGCCGAGGTCTCGCGCCCCGCAACCAAAGTGAAGGACAGAGGCAGGCAAGAACAGCCAAGGCGCAATGATCAGGTTCCCATACGGGGTGTAAGGCCATGGCGAAGGACATAGAGCCCCCACCCCAGCCTGAGCCGCCCAGTGAAGCCCCTGAGGGCCACGCTAGACCAGCATAGGCATAGGCCCTATAAACCCCGAAGTGGCAAGGTAATACACAACATGGCAGGGCACAGCCCTAGGCCAGGTCCCACCCGCACAAGGACCCAGCCAAGCTGCTTGGGAAGAAACCAGGGCCACTACCCCGAATGGAGATGAAGGCTCTAAGTCGAGAAGCAAATCTAGACTATGAAAGCCCCAAGGCTAGGCCAAGGCGAAGTCGAGAACGCCAAGGCTATAGGCAACAAGCTCCCAAGGAAGTCAGGGGCAAAGACCCCAAGACCAGTACATCAAGCCAAGGCTAAACCGTCTACCCCATGGGGACAGAGACAACGCCAGACGGCAACTACGTCACTAGGACCCAGACTCAGAAGCGGCGCTAGCCCCGCTGATCCCCAGGATGGAGCAGCGAAGCTCTGCAAAATCATCTCCAGAGTCCAAGCTCCCCGCGGGAGACATAGCGGACCAGGCTAAGGTAGCAGTAGCCTAACAGCCCGTCCTAAAGGCCGGACAGTCCATGCCTAGATTGCCCAGCGCCTACTGGCAGAGACCATAGGCCTCAAGTTCCCCGATGGTGCACACGGACCGGGCCTAGCCCCGAAGGAAGCTAGGCCACCGGTCATCAACATTCAGCCGCCACGAAGGCAAGCGCCGGAAGCACCGGCGACCCGAGCGGAAGCCATGGAGGCCTTGAGCCTAGTGCATAAAAGGCTAAGTTTCCGGATCTCGACGAGCGCAGTATAGCAAGCACGGCAGAATGCGCCCCATTCCCAGCGAGGCGGGCTAGCCCCACCACGGCAGGCCGGAGCACACCCCCGTAGGGACCCTGCATGCCGAAGATAGAGCAACGTCAGAGAATACGCGGTAACCCATGGACTACACAAGGCTGCCGGCTTTCTTCACACCAAGGAGCGACATGGCCAGCCAGGGGTGAAGCCACTCCAGCTAGGCGCCCCTGTAGGGGAGCCCTGCCAAAAAGCAAGACTGAGTAGATCCAAGAGAACCACCGAGACCTAAAGCATCCCTGAGGGGATGCCCGAGAGCCAACGCGCGCGACATCCCCGCAATGGAGACGTCGCGGCGCCGAGAGTTTAAGTCTAACACCAGGGAGGGTGACAAACACCACACCCAGCAAGGCAGTCCCCCGTAATGGAAGACCAGATGCTGTGTTAGCCCGGAATCCACGGGCCACGAGGCGGATAACGCCCCCCGGAATCAACGCCGATGCGGCGATGAAACGGCCACCAATGCAGCACCGGGCACGCCCGGAAAGGCATGCTTCAGCCTGCACTGAGCACCCACCCATGGAGGCAGCGAAGAAGGCGGTGGGCCAGGCCGTCGCACCTGGGCGCGACAAAAGGGCCTCCCTCATGGACCAAGCCACTGCAAGCCTGGGCAGCAGGAGCCCCGAGGCTCGACTGCAACCCAACCCGAACCCTTACGAGGGTACTAGGCCGATAAGCAATGGGCCGACACACACCCAAGTCCGGCATTAAGCCGAAGGGAAGTGATACGGGTACACCCGCCCGCCGGCCCGGTACCAGGCTGTGCCACCGCCGCTTGACCGGCCCCCAGACGGGGAGAACAATGCCCTGCAGTAGCGTCGTCAAAACTGCGCCCCGCTCCGGAAGCGGGTCGAATCAGCTCCCGCCGACACCTGGTGCCAGCGCTGGGCAGCCGACGGCGGAGCGGGAGTGACTATAGCCTGGAGGGGCCTCCGCGAGCGGGAGCCCCGGTCCCGAAAGACCACACCAGACCGACCAGCCCCAGAAGTCCCGCACGACTGGGGTGGATAGGTCACGTACGGGATGCAGCGGAACCTGAGAAGGTAGGCTGTGGCGGGTACTGAGTCCCCGCGGGGGTATGGACCACCGAAGGCTTTGCCCCGTAGGACGCCAGTCGCAGGGGCACCCACCGGGGAACCCCGCAATAGGCGGACCCGCCGCGGAACCAGGTTGCCGGCGGACCAGCACTAGCAACCCAGCTGTCGACCCCATGAGAGGCCTGAGCCCGCCTAGTCAGCTGTGGCATCTGCTGAGGCCACCCCGCGGAGCAACCGCTCGCTACGGCCACGCCCCGAAGGACCCGTGGCAAGTCGTACGCGCCTGCTGAGGAGGTCACTGCATGAACTAGCCAGGCTAGAGATCGGGGTGCGCGACGATTCACCCTCTGCGTCACTGGCAGAGGGGAGTCGCCGAATCACACGCCCCAGGTTTTGTGCAGAGAAAACGTAACCCCAAGGGTCTCGATATGGTCTAACCGTAGATCGCGGTGTACAGTATTGCGACAAAAGTCAGACAAAAAAAAGACCGTGTGAGCCTGGGGGGCGCAGGAAAACGGGAAAAAAAGTCATGGCGGTGTCACCGAGGGACTGTGTAGGTGCGGCACTACAAACGCCGACTGATATTCAACCCGGCGACCTGGGCACCACTATCACCTCTCACCACCACCGGAATTTCCTCGCCTCCACCCCCCTGGGGGGTTGGCAGCGCATACCGCGCTAGCCTGCACCTGGAGCGCCCCTAGGGCTAACCAGCGGCTAATCGGCCGATGACGGGGCGCTGAGATGCGCCGAAGCCCACCCCATCAGGCTTCGCTAGGTACCGAAGTCTACCCCACCTTTGGGGCCCCAAGCAGCACGGCTGCCTTGGAACGCACCCGGACAGGAGCCCACTACCACCCCCACCCTCCCCTGTGTACGCAACACGGCGGCGTACCCATGCTCATGGTCACCCCTTGAACGTCCGACAGTCCAGACAGAAAAGGAGCACCGGTTGGTGCGGGACACGCCCCTTGAACGACACAAACGGGATGGGGAGCCCATTCGTGAATGGAATCGGCGGCAGCGAACGCAATTGCGCCATTGGGTGAGCGTGAAAGTGCTAGTGGAATACGTGCGCAAAACCGACAGAAAAATAACAAGCGTGCCGGGAGGTCTCCCGTTACGCAAACGCAAGACCAAAAACCAACTCGGTAACTGAGTTACCAACGGTTAAAGAAATTTTTGCAACGCCTTTTCACATATTTTTTAATATAACCACAAGCTATAATCATATACACAGACACTAAACCATATAAATTTGTTACAACAGCCCGCTCACAAGACATAACAAACTCACACTTAGTCAAAGGCAGTCAAATCAGCAACACGTGCGTCAAGGGCTTGCCTTTGGTTTACCTTATTTCCCGCTAACAGATCACATGACCGCACTGGCGTCAAAACGGATACTACAATAAGAGCTCTCCGCCTGGCGTTAAAAGATCTCCCGTTTATTCGTCCGAATGAGCGCATATAAAATCCAGTATAGATCCAGTATTATTCAGATAGGAATGGTATAGTAGTAGGAGTATTCCTATAGACGACAACTAGCCAGTCTCAAATCTCAGTAATTTTGGCTGTAATATTGCCGAGCTGCGGTACCACGCGTCCGTTTGGTAAGGTGGCCAAAACGGAATTGAGGACGCTAGGTCGACAGGTGTGACCTGGGGTCACTGGTCGGACCAGTCTCTTTTTTATAGGGGTTATTTGTAATTGGGGCATTCCAGTTCCTCAGAAGGTAAATTCATATATTTCAGTAAACATTGGTGTAAGGAAATCAGTTCATTGTAATGTTTAATCGTAGGCAATGGTGCCTTATTGAGTAGCTAGTGCAACTTCACCAGCTCTGACACCAGCTTTGGCCGTCTCTATTCTGCGTATCTGTAGTTTAGCCGATCTCTGCTGCATTCCATCGGTAGTGAAATTTGCATAGTCCTGAAAGATAAGATCAGTGAGCATACAAAGTGATGGCAACTCTTAACATATAAAGCGCCGGATCCAGTAAATATTGCGAAGGTGGAGTTTACAGACCTTAGTCAGCCTTCTACCGGTACAGTCAGGGATATTGTCCTGATGAACACAACACCAAAGTTTTCTGCTTGGCTGAAGGATAAGTGCAACAATGAAACAGAGCACCTACGGTGCGAGGCTAATACAGTAGCACACATAATTGTGGAACAATGATCTCAATAAGCTTCAGTTTATTTTGATCGCTTATCTATAATCATCTCCAGTGAGCTTACAGTCTAATGTACTAACATTTGTGCCAAAGCTAAGCAAGAATAATATCTGGAAAAGATCATTTATGACCCTCAAATGAACTGCAGGTAACCTTGACTCTGAAGATAAGTCTTAATATTGAATCCTTTGTATGAAAAAACTGTTTATCTCTATGTCCATTCTTTAGAATCAGCTTAAATTTGGAACAATGACTGAAGTCATAGATTGTTGTAACCATGCATGGAATCAGACTACCTGGCCTATTGCTTACAATCTTGAAGGACCTCAAAATTCTCCAGCAGTTGGCATTTCCATTGGCACATTAACACAGATTTTCTAGAGTTATTTAATTAATTTGTAGGCCCATCCCATTGGCTATCCCTGTGAAGGTCATTCTTAGTAACTTTGTCAATACGAATCCATTTCTCAGAAGAAAAATTTAAGCATATCTTTGACCTCTTTTATCCTCAATACCAAGGATCACATCCTTAAGAGGGCAATTTTTCCATAAATTTACATTAAGAATCTCAAGTGCTTATTCTAAAACAAAGAAACCACAATATTCTTGTACAAAGGAAAACAAGCTATTTTTAAAAAAATAAACCTTCAAAACAAACAGTTGATATGTGGGAAAGGCTAACTTGACTCTGACCCCCATAACAACCCCATCCCTTCAAGGATAATTCAAGAAAGCTTGCCCAGATGGAGGGCGTCATCACCATAGAGAAACCAGACACGGTAATTACTTTGATCAAACATTTATACCTGCTTTTCAAGTGGTTTATTGGTTATTACTTACCTAGAAAGAATAGGCGGTGCAAAATAAACAAGACAAGGCCGCTCTGCAGCAAAAGGTAAACCACTATTGTCCCTTTAATCAACTGAAAAACAAACAGAAGTACAATGTTACTTAAGACTCTACAAAAAAACAATTTTGTTAATGTTTTATTCTTTATTTTAATATACAGACTCCCGTCTGATAATGAGTCACATATGCATTAGAAGTACTTGAAATGTTGGAAGTCCATTGTTTTAGTTTCAAACAAATTATTCAAATGTTAAAACACTGATTATGCAAGTACCATTAGTTGTAATCATACCTTCAGAATAAAATGCATAATACAATGTATAAGACATAATTCCAACATGCACTTACACAGTGAGGGCCCAATTTTTTAAAGGCTGGAATAGGGCTACAATGATCGGACTACAGAACGTCTACAATGATCGGACTACAGAGTTCTACAAACAGTGAGATTTTTATATCTTCTGACCTGGTAACATTAGTAATCCATGTGTACCTAATCTTACACGCAAATTTGATTGTATCTGTAAGAAATACGCAACTTTGTAAACGGACAGAAATGATAGCATACTGGCCTGTGGGACTGTGGGAAACAAGCATTTGCTCATTTTTTTTTTTTTTTTTTTTTTACTGTACTGTACTGAAATGTTGGAAGTCCATTGTTTTAGTTTCAAACAAATATTCAATGTAAAACAATATTACTGCAAGTACCATTATTTGTAATCATACCTTCAGAATAAACTGCATAATACAATGTATTAAGACATAATTCAAACATGCACTTACACAGTAGGGCCAATTTTAAATGCTGCAATAGGCTACAATGATCTGGACTACAGGGGTCCGTCCGCGAAACTCGGTCGTAAACCTAACTCATGCGTATGTCCTACACAATAGACCTTTTCATGCTGCTTGCACAGTGCTATGGATAAATTCGTCCACTCAAGCATGACATACGATACACGTAAGTTTACGACCGAGTTTCGCGAATGGACCCCGGAAGTCTACAATGATCTGGACTACAGAAGTCTACAAAAAGTTGAGATTTTTATATCTTCTGAACTGTTAACATTAGTAATCCATGTGTACCTAATCTTACACGCAAATTTGATTGTATCTGTAAGAAATACGCAACTTTGTAAACGGACAGAAATTATAGCATACTGGCCTGTGGGACTGTGGGAAACAAGCATTTGCTCATAACACAAAAACGCAAGGTCGGAATGGAATAAACTTTTCTCAAGGATAACTAGTGAACAATGAATCAAACAGCAGGTGCTGGAATCACGAAATGCACCTTTAATGAGGCAAAGTGTCCCAACAATTATGACCCAGACTGAAGGTTGCCGGGTAGATTTTGATCAAGCTTGTCTTTCTTAGAGACTAGATTTCTTGGAATACCCTCCACAGAAGAACACCAGAAAGTCCATAATTTTACCATAAACTTGTCTTTAGATGAAAAAAATCATTCAGTTGAATGCCAAGATAAGACTTAAGATCTCTTCACATTTGTTTAATTTGGAAAAGAAAAATGTGGCTTTCTTGAATGAAAAGAAAGTTGTTGATCATACAATGTTGCCTCTAATCTTACTGTGTAGGTGATAAGCACTTGGATTCAGCGCATATTGTAGTTTCTCAATTTAAAATGGTCTCAAATTAAAACAACTTGAGAGCTGTTCAAAAATGAAAGGAAAATGATCTATACAGCCAACTCCACACTGTACACTTGTATAAAATAATTATATAATATTGAATGGCTTTGAGTATGATACAAAATGTATTGCACGAGCTAGAAAAATATTGTACGAGTTGAAGACGAGTACAATATTTTTCTAGCGAGTGCAATATATTCTTGTATAATACAAAAAAAAGCCATTCAATATTATTAATATTGTTTAAATATCAAATATCAGGCTGACTCAAACCAAACCTTGCGTTGACAGTGTTGTCGTCCAACTGGCGAGTCTTGATCAACATGATCAAACACTCCCGTCTACCAGTCTGAACGATAGTGCTTTATTGATGTTGTTCCAAAATGCCTGGATACGATACAATATGCAAAAGAATATTGTATTGCATCCGGGCACTTTCACCAAAGCTGTACAATACAAAGATTTCTTTGTACCACTCAGAAGCCTGATATCAGAGATGTAACAGAGGAGCAGTCCCAATTCCTGAAAATCCAAAATTTGAACCGGCGTGAAGGCCAATTTTAGCGCAGCATCCGGTGAAGCTCCGGGGAACGTATTTTCTTACGTGATTTTGGAGTACAAGACCACTTCTACAAAATAAATTGTTACTTAAAACCTGTGTTTTTCATGCAGTTATACCTTTATCATGAAAACTTTGATCTCAGAAATTGAAAAAATAAAAATTATTATTTTATTTTTTTTACATTTCCGGAATTTTTTTATTTATGGCCCCAAATCCGGAAATCTGGAAATTTCCGGAAAAGTTACATCTCTGCTGATATAAATAATACTAAACCTTACCTGCCATGGATAACTGACAGTGCAGGTTTGTTGTGTCATTACTCCCATGATGGGGTAACATGTTGCAAGCAAAGCTAACTGCTGGTACGTACGCTGCTTTTCTATTCAGGGATCCTGGATCTTTGACGATTATGTTATAGATGGCACCGTGGCCCTCGTAGGTTGTGAATTTGATAAACGGTTTGTCTTTATGTTTGAAAGTCTTGATCTGGATAATGAATAACATGGGATATAATCATGTTTTCCTTCAAACAAGAGTACACTCAAATCTTATCTCTCTCTTCCGTGTTTTTTTCAATATCTGAACTAATATTTGAAGGTCCCAGGTTCAACTCCTGGATGGTGCAATTTCTTTTTCTCATTGATCATTATTTCTGTTATGTGTAGTACATTTCAAATCATTATCTTATACCTAAACACTTCAAGTGTTCCCCAGAACACATACATGTGTTGTCTCCCATCATGATTTGTGAATAAGGTCAACAGTCACATGAGGTCACCAAACGTCAATCTGTGTACATCCCATGTGAATCTTGGGCCAGTGGTTCTTCTGACTGAGCATGAAGTTATCAATGGGCAAAAGAGTTAGTATGTGGCCTCTAATGGGCATTATCTAGCATGTTTATTTAGGTGGTAAAAATTGGAGTAAAGTTATCTCTTGCCAAATTTGTATTGTTTTGAATTGAACTACTGGTCTATTTCCTAAAATATAAAACTGAAGATAATAAATCATGGAAACTGTACATTTCCAGACTACTCATGTTCATACAAACAAACAATTGACACCAACTTTGTCAAGATTTAAGCATTTTGAAAATCCCCCCCCCCGGTACAATGACAATCCAAAGTTCAATGACCTTATCACATTTTCACCAATATCTCTACAACTAAATATCGCACATATGCCCCAAAGTATATATTTTCTGATTTCTTATGATTAGAGGATTTTAGATACTTTTCAACTAAATTGAAAGACTTTGTATGATTAATCCCTCTTAATCTAAGATGGACGCCAACCGGACCCCTTGGGACAATATTTGATTTCGGTAACATCAGAATTCTTGAAGATGGCATACTTGTTCTAAAAAGCATGTTAGAATTTAGTTTTAAGGGGGTTGCATGGGAACCCATATAATCTACTAGAATAGTTTAGGTAGGTACGGGGTGATCCCACAGTCATGGATGGGGGTGCCAATCACCCCCTTCCTTCGGAAGAGAAGTACCAACATGCCTAGTGTGATGTCAGAATGCCACAGATACTTGATTTTGGTTTTAATGGATAACCTTGGTAATCCTCTTTCCATTAATAACCAAAATCAGTACCAACATGCTAAATAGGGCATTTTACACCCAATTATGCCATCATGGAATAAACCTCTATGGTGAAATATACAGGGAAACTATGTAAACAAACCTCTCTGGGGCATATTATTAAAATATTACCCTAAATATAAAGTCAGAATGATGCCACAAAGTTTGAATGGCAGCAAACTGTCAATTTCTGTAGCACAGTGTAGAATAGGCGAAAATTCAATTTTTCACCAAAACAATTAGGAATATCAGATTTTCATGCTGTTTTTGGCTCTAATGAAGAGGAATGACTAGTTTATATTCTCATAATGTTTTAGTGTCATAATAACATTTTTGAGCCAATAAAATTGCAAAATATCAATTTCCCACCCTATATCCAGATGTTCATGCTTGCCTTGACTTACGACATCAGTGTCATAATGGGAATTTGTACTGATTTTGGTACCACTGGAAAGAAGAAACTCTAAATCTATGCTGTGGTGCCAAATTTACAGGAATTGTATGTTTAACAACAAAAATTTGAAGGGGTGATACACCCCTCGAGTGTGTGTGTACAAAAATTAAAAATGACTAAGGTAGACAAGGATTAAACAATCTGAATGTACCTTGTTGGTTTATGAATTCAACATATACAAGTAGAAAAATACTGCAAGTAAACTTGCGACATCCCCCTGGCAAGATGACAGTCTGGAACATGACCTCAGATGGCCTTTGACCTTGGTCCATGACCTTTGACACCATCCATATATGAAGGAACCCCTATTTTACCTTAACCACAAGTCTGGTTTAAATCTGACTTCAACTTTTCGAAGGAGACACAAAAAACGAAAACCTAACCAAAACCTAACCAAACTGAAACACACATATACATACACATACAGACATGCACGCGCTCGCAATATCCCCCTCAGCTTTTCAAGCCAAGGGGATACATATGTACAATAAGATAAGTGCGGCACTCGCTGCACTTCCAAAGCGGACATTCTGTAAAATGTTATATCTCAAGTATTAAAAGCATTTCTTATACATATGAGAAAATCCCCTTCATTACCTTACCTTTTTACCATACTTTTCAACATTTTCAACCGTCATCATCTTTGCTAATTCTGAGAATAATTCACTGTCACTGGGATCGGTCAATGGCAAAAGTTTACATAGAAATCATACTCCAGTCTGAATCGAGCCGCCTTGTCATCGTCACAAATTGGTTCTTTGGCACCACGCTGATAGCCAATGTTAGCCGCTGCAAAGTCTACGGTGGTCACCTGATACCCGGTGTCATAGCTGATGTGCAGTGTTGGATCATCCTCCATCATGAAGACCTGGTTGCAGCCGCCGGGTACTGGGGCTGCAATGGGAAGGCAGATGGATTATATCAAGCAAACATGGGGTTGGGCCATTTAGTGACCCTATAGATGAGTTGACATGTGACGTCAACGCCGGGCAACGAACAAAGCACTGCCCGCCAGTATGCGATCTGCAGGGCTTGTGCTTTTAAAATTTGCGCTCAATCAGGCGTGATAAGGCTACTGAATGCTGTAACTGTATGGGCATATTCTTTGCACCTCTAACATGTCAGTAGACCAGGTGGTAACTTGTGTTTGTAAACATTGATGTCACCTCATCTATACATCAGCAGTCTTTCCTGAATATAATGAATAAAGTACAGGTTCACATGCACTTTATTCTGTAAAGGCTGCTAAATTCATCAGGATCACCAGTGAAATATTCCAACCCATTTGCAACTACATTCAAAGTTAATTACCCTTATCACAAATAAACGGCACATGAAGTTTTTATGTATTTCAAGAATTTTTTTTTTCATGATTGCGAAAATTTCTTCGCGGGGGTTGCTTTTCCATATATGGGCGTTTATGAGTTATTTGAATATATGTGGGCAATCAACGACGCTCTTTTCCTTACTGACATGTACGGGCGATGTTGTTGCCCAATGAATACGAGCTATTGTGTATCATTTGTACTGGGCAGTTACGTAAGTGGGTAGGACCATCATTAGACAGAGACCATCATTAGACAGAGAGCCCATCGGGGAGGGAAGCACATGAAACGTAGAAGAATCATATGCCAGGAGTGCGACGTTCTCGTCACCAACATTTCAACAGGGTGATCGTAACCCTACCATTCACATCCCGGCTCAACATGAAATGTAATCCATTAATCACCATCAGGACCCCGCCAGCACCTCACTAGTCCGACATTTTAAAACCAAAAAATGATCATCATGACTGGGGCAGTAAACACGGAATCTCCGCAACCTCCGTGACATTCCTCAAACATAATTGAAAAATTTCTCAACATCAGTCTATGGAATGCCCGTTTCTGTCCGTTAAAAGACGGTCTCTATTTATGATGACTTCATGATTGAGAATGATTGTGGACATTTTTGTGATAACAGAAACCGGTTGGCTGAAAGTGCTCCAGAAGTGATTACTGTGGTCATTGCTGAGATGCTAACCTGGAGGATATCCTTCCTGCACTTTCTCAGGAGTCTCTGATGACCATGGTGGGTGTGTGGGATATCACAAAACTTGCCAAACATTCAAAAAACAACCACAGGCATATTAACACACCTTTTTTGAGCATGCTTGTGTGGTAATAAAACAAAAATAGTTTGAGCTCATCCCGTGTAATCGTTCCACCACCCTTTTCCAGGGAAAATGGGCTCAAAATAAGTCATTCTAATGAGTTTGATACTTTCCTTAATTGGATTGCTCTGTTCCCCTAAAACGTTACTGCCTGGGTGATTTCACGTGCATGTTGACCTCCCCGCAAACAGAGTCTATCATTTTTTTTGAGATTCTGGCTGCAATTGGTTTTCATCAACATATCTATGACTCTACCATAAAGATGGTCACATCTGGACTGATTCAATCTGTCTTGGAAGGATGGATAGTTGCTGGGTGGACGCTTGCCTGGGCTGGGCTCTGATCATCATTTGATTAAGACGATTAGCAGCCGAAATCACCACTCATGAGACTATGTGCACCTCAGAAATATAAAGAATATTGACAAGGACTCTTTCTCAAATGACATTTCATCCATGAGTGGCAGTCTTGACCTTCGTGAGGGCACAGTTGATGAGGTGCTTGTAAAATTTGAGGAAGGTATTAATAGTGATACTCATTCCCCATGACACCTCCTCAAAAGCAGATGCCCGATTTATTAGACCACGATCACCTTGTTATCACAGATATTTAGATGATGCAGACGTGACGTAGACGTTTAGAGATGGAAAATGGGTAAAAATAGACAATAGTCTCGATCTGGATGCATTACACGGGTACAATCAGCAGGAATGGTAAACTCATTCATCATGCTAAGGAGGTTAATTACAGAGAACAATTAGAAAATGCTACAACAAAACCTGATGTTGAATTTGCTACTCTGAATAAGCTTCTGAACCCCAAAACTAAACAACTTCCTAACTGAAATTCAGCTACTGATAAGAGCTATTTGCAGATTTTTCAGCGACAAGGTATACAAGAAGCAGACGGGACCTTGATAATATCCAGGTCCAACTTGATATGAATGATTCCAAGCGGGGGACCAATACTGATGAAGACCGTTCCAAATACATGAGCTTAATCCAGTCACTTGTGAAGAGGGTCACCAAGGGATTATGTCAACTCCATCAAAATCATGTTCCTTATACCACCTTCCATGGTGTGGTACTTAAGGAGACTGTTGCAACTGGCTGAGCCATAAACTGTCATTAACAAGCTATCCGCCACTGGTGTTTTTTCCCAGCTAAGCTCCGGGAAGCTCCTGTGACACCCATTCTCAAAACTTCCCTAGACAAGAGGTGTCAAAAAAAAACTCATCGCCCGTGATCAAATATAGCTGCGTGCTGTTCAGGGAAGAGAAAATAGTGAGTGCCCACATAAAGGATCATCTTGTCTCCAATGAACTTAAATGAGGAACGTCAGTCAGCTACAAAGAACCGAAACGCACTGAAACGGCCTTCTGCGTGTCAAGACCGATAGCCTCAATGCAATTCACCACAGTAAGGCAGTGCTATTGTGCTGTTAGATCTTTCTGCAGCTTTGGATACTGTTGATCATGCCATCTTTTGGATAGGGTACGTGATACTTTCAAAACTCAAGGTACGCTTGCAGTGGGATCGGTCACCTGCAGAACCGCTATTTTCGTGTGCGGCATTGGGGATGCATTTCAAACAAGCATCTCTCCCTTTCGGTCTTCCTCAGGGTTCGGTTGGTGGGCCTCTCTTTTTCATAATGTACATCATACGTATCGCATCAATATACGATAGCACCAATATTCGCTTACCCATGTATGCTGATGAGTGCAGCTCATTTGACATTTGAATCCTAAGATGTGGTGATGCCAAACACGCTTGTCAAAAGATCTCTTTTGTATTGATGGAAACAGTGAGTGGATGCGCTATGTAACAAACTCAAATTGAATGATGAAAAAATGACAGCATTTTTCATCGCATGTTCATCCTATGACACAAGTCGCTCAAAGATATTACATCAGGTGGGGAAAGTGGATGTTCCCCAGTCCTTGGCAATTAGAAACCTTGGAGTCGGGGGTGATCAGAATGTCTATGACTTGAACATGTAAAGGTCATTATTAAGTCTGTTAACTTCCACCCTCGCAAGATTACGGATCGCCGCTTATCCATTTGAGAGGTTGTCATCATCTGGTCCGTTCACTGATTTTATCTGCCAGTGGACATGCCAATTACTTTTTATGGAATGCGGCCAGAGTCAGAGTAAACTTCCAATTTCTGAGAATAGAGCAGCCAGGCTCGTGTTCAGATCTGGTAGAAGGACACCAGCCACGCCACTCCTTCAAAAAGAGCTCCATGTCTTGTACCTATTAGTGAGCGTGTTGTCTTAAGCTTATGCTTCTTATTACAAGGGCATTTCCGGACAGCATGGCATCTTACTTGTCCGAAACCTCTCTTTGTATATTACTGGTTTGGGCCAGGCCAGGATTCGATCTGGCGATGACAAGCGCTCCTCACTGTTTTCCCGCACCAAAAGGGTAGTGGGTGACAGGGCTTTTTAGCAATGCGGGGGCCCCTAGTCTATGGAACCTTTGCCTATCTTGTTTGCCACTCCAAGTCAATTTTACTTTTTCAAGAAAGCCTAAAAATGTATCTATTTCCTACGAGTTGATCGTGTGCCTAATGTTTTTGTTATTGGCCCTCACAGATATTTAAGATTGTCAGCTGTTTCTTTTTTAGTTTTATAGTTGATGTTAGTACTTATTCATGGTTCATCTTTTACAAACCTGTGTATACTATGTTTTAGGTCTGAATAGTATTACTCTCTATTTTGTAAAGCGCTTTGACCTTGTTATGAGAAGGCGCTATATCAAAATGCCGTTTGTATGTATTGATCAGAATTGTATTAAATACAGATGAAACAAGAAGCGAGCGCAGGACTGATGTGAGCGTTTCGTGGGGGGAAGAGCAATTTCTATTTTATGGGAGGAGATTCATGTGTGGTGTTGACTTGCGAACAGTAGGAATGTGTAAGCGAGAGTGATTCGTGCAAATCCATAATCTGGTTGAAATAAGATTTCTGGACCATTTCATTTACGGTGGTTTTAGGACCGTAGATAGCATAAGGCACCTGGAGGGGGTGTGGGTTGAGGGGGGGGGGGGAGAGATGTTGCATAAAGGCACTGTGTAAGGCCCAGGTGTAGATTTCTGAGGCATATTTTTTTAATATCCCATGTGCAAGAGTTTGCATGGGCTCAGCGAAGGCCTCGGTGGGGGGGGGGCGGCAACACCAATGATTATTTTTATTCAGGGATGTATCTCGGAGGGAACTAGTCCGAAGGAGCGTCTTGAATGAAGACACCACATGCACGAGGCATTGATAAGAGGCAGGCTTTTTTTTTTTTCTTTTATTCTTCATTGGTGAGCTGAAAGCGACTTTTTGTTAGGTTTTTTTCATGCCCAATATCCCACACCCTTCTCGGAATACAAGCTTCTAGCTTATACAGTAAATAAAGTTGGCACAACTGAAAAAAAAAAAAATGCTAGCAAAAGAATTGAAAGATGTGATATTACATCAATGTTATAAGTCCCAAATAATGTACTCTGAGAAGTATCATTTAGACCTCTTCACTTTGCAAAATGATAAAGAGTGCAGGCACAATACAATGCAGTGACCTGCGGATCGACAAAAAGCTGAATAATTCCCACCATCTAGTGCTGACTAGCCCTAACAGGGCTTTTACCACAAAATAACACACTGTGTAATTCTGGTATGGCAAGTGCTCACTAAAATGGGCTGCCTTGTTAGGGAGGGAGAGTGAATAGAAGGGAGAAGGAAAGTAAATAGGAGGGAGAGTATGGGGATGAGAGGGAGGCTAAGAAGGAAGGAAAGGGAGAAGGCGAGTGTGAGGGAGAAGGCGAGCCAGGGAGGAGGAGAATGATGAGAGTGTGAAGGAGGAGGGGGATAGGGAAATCTTCCCATTGTCTTTATAATCTGTCTGGCAGCTGTTTTGAGATAGTTTGAGTAGGCCCTATATGATATACAGCCAAGTTCAGACAGAGGACATTCTAGTTGGAGGAAGACCCAGTGGTATACATTGTAAGCTACCACATGAATAAGAATCTGATGGTGATGTACGTTCTGTGAATTAGTGAGCCACTGCATTTCCTAAATTATGTGATGTAATTTTGGTACATGAAGTCAGCATGTTCATTTATATGTACACTCATAGCAGGGTTATAGCTAAGCTATTAAAATTTACTACACTTAATGGCACTTATGGACAAACTGAGTTTATTTGCCAATTTATGTGGTAATTTTTCATTTCACTGAAGTAAAGTGCCGGTCGGCAACCTCCCAAATGACCTTCTGTGCCGGTCGGTGGGAGCAAGTGCCGGTCATGGCCGACCGCCGACGGCCGGCGTAGCTATAACCCTGACTCAGGTAATTAAAAATTTTTCCCCAAATTCCAAAAAAGCTAAAAAAACTTAAAAGGACTAAAAAAGTTTTTTTTTTTAATTGTTTTTTTAAGCAAAAATTAGGGTTTTATGCTTTTGGATGAAAAAAAGGTATTTCAGTATAGTAGGTCCACTTTGGTCACATTTGTCTAATTTGTGGAAAAGCTCCCATTTGAAAAAAATTCCTCCCTAAAAAAATGCTGGTTTTGGGCCTGGATACAACTTACCTAGACTCCTGTCTTGGTCCTTATTATATGGTAAAACCATAAATGCTGCACTCACGTCTAGCTCTAGCTGTGATGATACATAAATCTCCATCATGTACTCATCACCCTTCGGAATCCAATCCAATCCAACGGTACTGCCAGTCATCGCCGTGGCTAGAGAGGGCGTACTAGTGAGAGATCCCGTCAGCAGTCTATTGTGCGTGTGCATCTGAAAGGTGGCAAATACTGTGGACATGGGGACATTGTCCACAATGACTGTGATGTTGGAATGGGAAGGGATTCTGCACATAATAGGTTCTGAGAAGTTCAGGTGTATTCCGTAATCACCTGTGGAAAAAAGAAACGAGCATGGTCAGTAACAACAGAGAAACATATACAGCAACCTCTGGAATCGGTGAACAATTAAAGCAATAATGGCATGCATGCTCAATTTTTTTTTTCAATGTTGAGATGTGATACCACCTTTATGCTAATTTTAACTCTTCACAGCAGAGTTAAAACTAGAATTTCGTGGTTCTCGGCTTTCGCGCTCACTATATTCAAAGAATATAAGCTGTGGGCCGCTCCATGACATTTGACCTTGGCACATGACCTTTGACCTCATCAACATATGAGGGATCCCATGGTGCACCAAAAGAGAAGATATCAGTAGCTTCCCACAATGCACTGCTTCCAATGGAGATTTTTGTACAGGTAGTCATGTGAATCGTTAGAGATGAAACATTCTTAAAATGCAAGTTTGTGATCAGTACTGTCAATTTAGCCATGTTTCATCTCTAACAATTCACATCAGTACCTGTACAAAAACGTCCATTAGAAGCAATGCATTGTGGGAAGCTACTGATATCTTCTCTTGTGCACCTATGACACAAGTTTGGTTCCAATTGAACTTCAACTTTTCAATTGAGGTCAATTTAAAAAAACTTAACAATTTAGTGACACACACATACATCCACACATACACACTTCCACACGCACAACGGATTGCTAAGTGGTCCTGCCAGCTATAGCTGGCGGCCCACAATTAAAACACATCATACGCAATTTTCAAATGCAAATTAGCTAACCTAGAAGTTGGCTATATATGGAGGGCAAAATTACTTTTTGGGTTATTTTCATTAGGGCGTTTTTTTTGCATTCTATTATACCTATCTCAACATGAAATGACAGCATTTTTTACCTCTGGACCAAGAATAAAGTGCAGTGCCCTCTTGTGTCACATCCCGTAATTTTGTGGTGGGAGTGGATTTGAGCAGAAAATCCCTCTAATTACTCTTTTTCAGGTATTTTGTGATGCATTTTATGTCTAATTATATGTTATCGAGGGCACATGTGGCCCAGTGGATAAAGCGCCAGACTCGCACGCCAAAGGTTGTGAGTTCAAGCCTCGCTGTGGCCAATGTGTTTCGCCCTGAGTAAGGCGCTTTACCTCAATTACTCCTCCCTACCCAGGTGTATAAATGGGTATCGGCATTATTCAATGTCGGGAAGGTAACAGACTCGCTATAGAGCACTGGCGGATCTACATAGGGGTGTGCTCGGCGCACGCACCCTCGTTGGCAGGAGAAAAAATAATAATAATTAAAAAAAAACACCTTACAAAAAGAAAATGGGTCAGGTGTTAAAACTGACTATCTTAAAAGTTAATATTATTCATTATAAGCATGTGCGTGATTTTTGTAAGAGGAAATAGCTACAAATTGTAATCTGCATTGCTAATTCATCGATATTATAGTCAGGAAAGAAAATCGCTCATGATTCTACCGGCTCGTATTGACCATTTCTCTTCTATATCCCATATGAAATTTGTCTTGATAAAGATACAGCTTAAATCGAGTTTTTATACCATCTTGATTTTTGCTTAATCAAATGATTTCCTAAGCTTTTATTGTACTTTGACAGCTTTTGACGTAGACAACATTTTGTGTGCGTTTTTAGCAAATAAAAATTCATTACTACTATTTCATTTAAATATTAATTATAGGTTTGTAATTTTCTTAATAGCTTTGTTTTAAAGAGCTCTATCTCATGATACAGCTCATATGTATGTAGATTGCTTAGTTTTAAAGTTATGACCCTTTAAAGTAAAGGTCCCACCCGCTTCGGGCGAGTGGCCCATCGTTCTGCCCCATAATTTACCATTATAAACCCTTTCAGTTTTTTTTCTTCAAAACTCAAAAACTGCTCATGATTTTTAAAAAATAAATTAAAGGCCAATCAGCACCAGTCTTGAGCAGTCCAGAGCCCTGTTTTACCAAGGTTAAGATTAATCTTAAGTGAATTTAATAAGAATCATTCTTCTTAAGTCTGTAACACTTCTTTGTAAGTAAAATTAATAAAATAAAACCCAGTTATAAAAAGGGACTGTTATTGAACTTCATAAATCTCATCTATACGAAAATTCTTTGAAATCTCTTCTTATAATTGGCTTAAACGATTTAATAACTTCAGAAGAATAACTCCTGTTAGGTTTCGCTTTTAATCTTAAAAGATTAATCTTATATGAAACAGTGCCCGGAAGTGGTTTTCTACAAATAATCGGTTATGTGATTAAGCGTAATTTTGTCACGTGTATGGAACACTCGATGTCCAAAAATCTTGGATTTTTTCGAAATTTTTCGACCAAATTCAGTATAAAATGCAAGTTTTTCAATTGATAATCCAAGTTAGTTTTTCGACACTCAATTCAGGAAGGGGTACCCCCTGCAGCACCCCCTCCCCCCGCCAGTGCAGGAGGGGACACCCCTTTCGCACCCACCACCCGGCACTTCGGTGCCATTGTAGCCAATTCCACGCCCCCTCGTTCCAAAAATCCTGGATCCGCCACTGTAGAGGAGGTGTAGCGAGCCCCCTAAAGCAACATTATATGGTGGAGTCTGGCCCAATCACTTCGAAAGAGAGATGGGCACTCCGTTCCTGTGTATACAGGTCCGTTCCCTTTACCTTTACCTTATGTCATCGACTCAAGATAGCTGAATTTGAAAGTTAAATGAAAATTGGAAATTGCATTTTCTTAAAAATTGTTATTTTAGGTCAAAATTTGGCATGAGGGCATTTTTCAAGGTGCCAGTGATCACAAATTTGACCAGCTCAAGAAATTTTGAACTTATATGTAGTTCGTCTGCAGTGCTCATTTCAACTTTCAATTGAATGCTCCCATTGAATTGTACACAAAGAAAGTGCATTGACTGCACTGTAAATTTGAATAGAAGCATGTGAGGAACATTCAAATGAGTACAGGCAAACTAAATGAGATAGAATGTTCAAATTTCTTGACAAAGTTTCCTCTCTATACATGTATAATGCATACTGTGTGCCCTGCAAGTAATAAATTTGTCATTTATCCTTAAAGTGACAGGAGGAGATTTTTTTATGATACAAATTTCTCTCAAATTGCACAGGATCGATTGTAGACCACTTACCAAGAACGTTCCGCAGGTTTATTGGACAAACAAGTACAAAAGAAAACCGCAAACCTTGTTTTGAACTTGCCTGACTATCGTAATTGTCCCCATAGAACACCGTGCTTTGACTTTCTGTTGTGCACGACAGAAAGTACTAAATCATCATATTATTACATAAAGATGGCGTATTCGGCTTATTCACTTCAGGTGTGACCTAGTACATTGGAAAGCATTCCAAATATGCAAAAAACCCGGGTTCAAAAAAAATTGGGGGCGCTTCTTTCTGGAAATCTCCTCATGTCTCTTTAAGAAAATGCAGTATAAACTAATCTCGATGTTAACATCAAAATGTCAATAACAAGAACTGACAGATTTAGCCAAATCAAACCATACCCACATCATCTGGTTACGTAAATATAGCAGTAGTTATTTTAAGTGTTTAAAAAAAAAAATTTTGTCTGTTTGCCTGCTACGATGTTTTCATATGTTGCGTTGTCTAATGCTAATGTAGTTGCTGTAAAATTACTTTTTGTGCATACTATTGTAAGCCAGTACCTCAGCTCCGCTGTTTTTCTGGTTCTTATACCATTAAAAAAATAAATACCCTAAATTAAACAGCCATCAGTACAATACGGGTAGGTACAGCTTCCTGGTATAAAAATAAGAGCTGCTCTGTTAATAATTCTCCTGAGTTCAGTTAGAAGCTCAACAAGGGGATCAATTACACTTGTCATTCCACATAGCCTTTCAAGTAAACAAGGACCTGGAAGACTGGCGAGGAGGCTTAGAGCTCTGGAGGATTGAGCGCCCCTTAAAAACGAAGGTTTGGTGGTAGATGATTGGTGGGGGATGGGTAAATTTATGCTATCTATCATCAAGGCTACTTAAATGCCATGACAACATGTCCAATCATTTTTTCCCAAAAAGGAATGTTACAAAGGTTTATAGCATGTTAAATCCCTTGCAAGGCCTAGTCAATTGGGGAGAATTTAGTATTTGCCACCAATCCTTAAACATATGAAAATGAAGTGTATGCCATTGAAGCTGCCAAATTCATAGGGTGGGGGCACAATTACAAAATCTTTCCATCTTTTTTTCACAATTTTATTTTGAAAATTTACAGATTTTTCAAATCTTTCCATGTGTGCATTTTAACTATAATTATCAAAGTTATAATGGTCTATGTAACAATTGAAAAAGCTTTGGAAATTAAAACTACTTAGTTTTCCAAGGTAAATATACAAGGAAAAAGCTTTTTGAAATCTGCATACATATTTCTTTTGTTTTATATGTTGCGTATCTCAGTTTGTATGGTCGAACCTCCAGGGGTTATTTTCAGGGGACATGATAAAAGTTGCTAAAAAGAAAATGAAGATGTTCAAGTCTTAGGGGTCTCTGGCAACATAATGAAGATTGGCATATATCTGATGTGGGCCAAGATTGTCTTAGAAACAGTTTCTTCCAGTTACATACATGTATTCTTATTAATATAATTTAGGGCCTGTGGATCAATGCGTGTTCATATGCAATTGCATAAGGTAGGTAGGGATCTGGTTTTAAATTATTCACATATTTCTCAACTACATAATATAAAACCAAAAATATTAGTCAATGCATTTTAAAACAGAAAATTTTTGAAGATGACTTTAGGTCTGAAGAGTGGAAGAAGTTGGGAAAAAAAAAAAAGCAGAAAAAAAACATGTTTTTTCCACCATGTGGAAGAAGAAGAAGAAAAAGAGAAATGGTACAACTGCTGTGAAGCCTAGATGCTCATTAAGATTATTAAAATGGAAAGAATTTAGCATTGTGATACCACCCTATGAATTTGGCAGCCTCAATGAAATGAACTGCATGTTGTTGGATGTGCAGTATGGTGGCATAATACTGAATTCATCCCAAAAGGAATTACCAATACCGTACCAAGTTTATATAATTTAAAATAGTCTGCAATTCAAAAATTATGAAACAAGTAATGTTTTAACTTATTAGTAACAAGTTAGAAATTACACTGTCTGCATAGATTAGATTCCCATTGCAAATGTACACGGCACAACCGCATCCGCCTCCGCTAATTAACTCTAATGAGCTATTGGAGCTAATTAGTCACTTTCGGGTTTATTCTTAAATTAGACCAATAAATTATTTTCAAAATCATACCTTTTTAATATGACATATCCACTGTTTTGGGGTGTCGAGATGTTAAAAAACAATAATTTTTAGTTTCCTATCTCACAGTTGAGGGAGGGAGAGGAAAAGAGAGAGAGAGAGAGAGAGAGAGAGAGGGGGAGGGATTTTTTTTTACTGCAAAGGGTCAACTGCTGTCACGAAATGGTAGACAAATTCCTGTTTGTAGTGGAGGGGCCTATGTTCTCCAGAGAGTGAGTTTATGAAGTTCATGTTAATTGTTGGCAACCACTATAAATGTATTCTACTGGGTCTGACTATTCAGAAAAACGATGTTGCCATTTTTTCCGTTGACCTTTAGCGACCCTGACACAAAGTCAAAGGTCAAATTGGTCATACATCGTCCAAAGTATATCGACCTTGGTACCAAAATGTGGCAAATTTCACAAGGAATATTGTATATGCTGTTTATTTTGTTACTTGAATTTTTGTTTTCTTGTTATATGCAAAAAAGCTAATTGGTGTTCTTGTTATATGCAAATAAGCTAATTAGAGACAATAATATACATAAATTTGCCATTATTCAGACACCAGTCCTGTCCAAACTGTCCAAAGCAAGAGTTAGACCTCATGTTTTTGCACAATGTATAGTGAACCATGCACAATCCTGTCGGGGGGGGGGGGAACTTCCATCTTGGAGGTGACACGCATGCGCTGTTAAAGGAATTTATTGGTATAAATCTATTGGCACATACATAATGAAATATCCCTAAATATGACGTACCAGATGGTTAGCATGGTCATTGGAGTATTCCTTGCGAAGAAAACATTTTCACGCTTAACTTTTGAAGCAGCAGACGATTTAAGGAAGCCGCCACGTTTATTATTTACGCTATCGTTTTGCCACAAGCCATGTTTAGTCTTTCACACCAATTGAAAGATGATCGGTGGTTAGTCAAGTTCTGGCCTGTAT
>JAMKCH010057429.1:0-74393 GCA_023653785.1 Ophioderma brevispina
CGAAGGTCCATTACTCACTCCTTGGTGTACTACACTGTCTAGGTGAGTTATTGGCTTCCTGCCTTTTAGGATCTAGATTCATGTGTTTTTCGGTTCTGCGTTTTTGGTCTACCTTTGACGGCATCCTATGGCTGGTTCTCCGAAATATCGGTGTGTAGTCTGTGTTGATTGCAATTATTATCAACGGGAGTTAAAGCATATATTTCAGTCAACATTAGGTAAAGGAAATCAGCTCAGTGTTAATGATTTTAGTCAAAAACACCTTATTGTTTTATAAACATATAACGAGGCCCCGATTTCATTTCCAATGTTGCTTCCCGCTTCCAGGCCCGTCCCACAACATGATCATGATATGTGCATGCGTCCGTGTGGTCTTTGAGCCAAAACGGAATTGGGAAAGAGTAATGGCCGACAGGGTGTGACCTGGGGCTCAGTTATATTGAATATAACACAAATGTGTTTTTGACTAATTTCTGCAAATCATTGGAGTGTAGTTTTCCTGAAAAGTTAAACACGTACTTTTAGTACTTAAATGAAGGTTTTCTGTTAAAAATAAGTCAACCCAAGGGGATTCAGTGGCTCCACCCCATGAAGCCCACCAACCAGGGGCATTGCCCTGCCCCATGTGGCCCCCTGGGGACCCAGCCATTTTGTAGGATTTTTCTGGGGTCACTTACATCCCTGATATAAGGCCTGACTGATCATGATCTAAAGGTGGGGTTCAAGCCCCGCTATGGCGCGGTTTGCTGCACTTGGGCAAGGCCCACTACTCTTTGCCTTCTATAACCCAAGCCGAATATTCAGTTAGCAGTAAATATATCATTATTATTAACCCTAACAAGATTAGACCTTAAGGTTGCTTGTCGCTTATGGCTATGTGTTCTCTACTTGATATAGAAGCTTGGCCATGCACATACATGTAAGTTTTCCATCAAGTACCGTGAGAAACAAACATGCGGGTTGTTTTGATGGTAGAAGCAATAATGCATCTTCAAAGCCCTATTCAATACGTGTATTACTGATTGGTTACCAGTAATCCACAAACTTTTTTGGTTTTGGGAATGAAATGGATTTGAGAGCTCAAAATTTAAGGCGAGAGAGAGGGAGAGGAATAGGAGGAGGCGAAGAGAGAATGAGGAAAAAATAAGGCCTTTCAACTGTCAAAAATCGATCCTACTTCTGGGGTGTAAACGGGGGGTTCAAAGACGATTGGAAAACACGCCACCCTTAAAATACCAAATATAATTCTGTATAAACTTAAAATACTTGGAGTTCCAGAATAACCAATAATATGTGGAAGTTTTCATTTGATATTATCACCGGCATATAAAGTGTGGTTGTGGTTTTTTTGGTATCGGTCATGAATTTTCCTGTGGTATTTTGTGGTATGTAATGGCTATCCATGTCAACACGAATGCAGCAGCATGTCATGGATTTGTCTCTTTTTTGGTGTGTGTGTGTGATCTTTGACCTCAATTGAAATCTGAAGTTCAAAATAGTTTTTCATAGTTTTTCATACAGCCTTTCGTTTTCCCGCAGGAAGGAACATTCAGAAATTTAGGGGGGTCACCATTAAAAATGCGTGCACTGCGAAAAAAAGACAATTGAGAGGGCCCATAAAGTTGTAATGAACCATCAAAACTTTGAAGCATGAAAGTCATATCTGGGAAGTGTTTTGGTGTAGGAATTCAGATTTGGCATCAAAATGTGATAGCTCATTGGACTTTGAACGTATTTGGATTTAAAAATGCAATATCTTTCATCGGGGACCAAAGTTTGGGGGGTCAGAACACTGTAAGTAACAATATTTTTAGTGTCAATTTTCTTGTTTTAAAATTGAGTAACAAGGCAAGACTTTCCACCAGTACAATATAAGCAAATTAGGCAAGTGATAAGTGAGTTACAGACTATTAAAAAATACTAATTGTAATTTTGGACATATAGTGGCCCCCCTGAAAATCAGTGTTGATATTCGACATCACCCCTCTACTTCAGATAGGTGAAGATACATTCATCAAAGAACTATTCTTGAAAGAAACCAGCTTGTGTCTTGTGTACATGGCGATTCTACATATGCCTGTACAATGACCTCTGGGTCACATACCTTTGTGTGTGGTAACTTGAGTGTGTATTTTTGTTATGAAACAATAAAGACACCAGCTAGTCTTCAAGGAAAGTTGTTTTAATGCTATATCTGATACTAATCTGGATAGAGGGCGGTGGTGTTATGTAACATTGGTTTTCAGGGGGGTTTAAAGTGTCAAAAAGTACAATATATTTTCAAGGGGCTGACCTTCACTATTACTTTTCTAATGTGTTCATAATTGATTGGTTTAAAGTTCTACTATGTGATTCCGATTGACCCCAAAGAGGAATATAAAAATTTCTACTTTTGGAGTTAGACCCCCCAGACTTGGCCACGAATATGAACAAAGTGTGCATAGTTGAGTACATCAATTAAACACGCTACGAACTTCCTGATGCCAGATTGAATTTACACCAAATATTACCCTAGATAGTGATTTTCAAATGTGTGGAGGTGGAGGCTCATTTACTAAGTGTGGACCCTCTCAAAGTCTTTCACATTGGGCGGCAATTTTGATGGTGACCCCCCCCTCCCCCCACTAAATTCCAATTGCTCTAACGGGAAAACGAAAGGACTATGGACGCTCAAAAATTTTCAGGATTTTTAATCTCATCAAGTCAACAACACACTTAAAGACGAAAAAAAAAAAAAAAAAATCGGCGCTGTGCGGCAGTTGCACATCTCGAATGTTGACTTGGAATGGGCGCCTAATGATGTAACCTGTATATTGGGTATACATGGTAGTGATGGTATTTTTAACTACAACCATATCCACAATATCACAATAAATTTGTGGGGTAATCTGTGAGATTTGAAAGTGCATAGAGGAGGAATTGGGGGATATTTTGTAGGGGTTATTTAATAAGTGATCACAAAATATGTCATGCTTTGTTAGGATTATAAAATCAGAAGATCAGTTCAGTTATAAGGGCAGTGATCATAATGTGCTTGTACATAGACATGCCCAATTTTTAAAGATCCACAATTAATTTTGCGGTATGTACTTATGTCTGTTTTTATTTATGTCAAAGTTTTCCCTCACCTGCTGCAACCTCATCAAAGTCATTTTGGTAAGAACTCTAGATTTACAACAATTTGCTCATTTCATGCAAGTGAAGTGTAAAGGTGCTTGTTCCAATTTCAATGTAGATTGCCTCTCTGCTGAATATGAGAGCCTGAGCACTCACACACACTCACCACCAAGTTTTTGTGGAAACAAATTTGTGGTTTTGATGGTCATAAGCGACCAAGGCAATATTCCAACCCCCTCATCACTGCCACTCAAACTACTCTTTTTGACCACGTCCGAACGAGGTTCGGAACGGGAAAATATGAAATATATGAGCAGCGTCTTTCGTCGTTATAAAAAATGTAACCCAATTTGGTGATGTGATTTAACTGGAGTTCCGTAAGGGTGGAAAGATTGTACTGGTGGAAAGAAGCAAGTTGATGGGTTCTCGACCTGATTAGATTGTGGCCGTAAATCTGCTAATTAAGGATCTAATTTGCATAATTTACGGAATTTTCCTGACTATTATGGTAAGATACACTAGGAATTACATCAAATTTGTTTCATGGTCCCCCCGCATACATGTGTATGGTAGGAAGGACCATGTGGACCATTTGTCTGTCTTGTTTTCTCTGTCTGTACCCCATTTTTTTGAAAGCCATTGTATGAATCAATGTTCCACCAACTCAATATGGTTCTGATTACTCCAGGGTGTGCACATGCTGAATTTCTTTTCGAGAAAACCTTGTTATGCTTGCAAAACAATATACAAGAACATCCATGCAAAATGTGAGAAGAAAGAAGAGGAGAAGAAAACCAAGAGAATCTTACCAAAATTGACAAAAAAGTGAAAAGTGGATTGGGGCACAAAAAAAAAAATTGAGTTCTCAGCTCCAGAATTGGAGGAAGGGAGGGGAGGGGGAAAAACAAAAAACCGAACTACGATTCATCGGTTGTTAAATGATTCAAATCCAGTTTGCTAGATCCTAAGCCCCAAATTCTTAAAGTGTGAATCAGAGATTTCAGAATATAATTTTTTAATATATTAATTAAAAATAGTCAACTAGAAAACTAAAGATAGTCACCTAGAAGGCTCAATTCAAAGTTTGAGATGAATCGGAATTTTTCGTTTTGATGCAGTAAACAGTATGTGTTAAGCAGTGCCATAGAGATAATTTGTATAACAAATTTCCGGATCCGGAATTTTAAACAAAGATGTGATTTTCTATAAGCAGGACTTCGATTGAGTAGTATTTCAAACATTTAGAGTTGTTTAAGTATATGGACAAGCCTTAGGTACATGCACAAAAACACAATTTGTTTTGAAACTTGAGGCGCCCTCATCGGGAAATCTCGGAGTTAACCTTTAAATTTTAGCTTTGTACCTTTTGTATTTTTTCCAATTTGTATGGTTCTCAGAAATAGTGCGCAACTGCAACTCTGATATTAATACATATGTGTGATCCTAGTGCGTAAAGACCACAGATTGCTGTGTAGCACTGTGTCTTGATTTTTGTAACCAAGTGTGACCAATGTGCAACATTCACATTAGCTGAAATGACATGTGCAGTAAGTTCTGAGTAACAATCCACAACTGTTGTAATTTTTTGCTAATTGCCTAACATTTCATAAATTTTTCTCATTGTCATTAGTGTAAAACAAAATTGTGGCACAAAAAAGACCAACTGATGTTAGTATGTTTTTCAAATCCTGTAAATTTAAAAAAGGATGTAAAAGATGCATTCAGGACAAACTTCATTTTGCAAGCAAATGGTTTATTTAAGAAATCATAGAACATAATTTTACTGCATTTTTTGTGTTTGTGTGATTTATGTACAATGCTTAGATATTTTGCGCTTTTTATAATGATACACAATATTACAGGTAAACATTTAGCTGCATTACAGCATTTATATATAGTAAAGTACCCACAGGTGAATTTTGCTTACTGTTATTTGCTTGCATGTTAGCTCTGAAATACAAAGAAACTACTTGGATATCTTGGCTTTGTTCTTAGGGTTTTTTTTTTCTCTCTCTAGATATTTTTCTTCCACAAATCAAAATTGCTAAGATCAACAAAAACCTTGGTCAGTAACAGCACTGACCCAAAGCCCCCAAATGATATGGACACAGTTTGGGGTCGAATGTTGTGTGGGTGAGGATTTTTGAAGGGTAAATTCTGTCATCCTAACATTCTGCAAGTGGACATTGTCAATGTTAACCATTTTTTGATTCCAAAATTGAGGGGCAAGACAGATGGTTTGAGAACCGCCATGTTGTACTTTGATATTAAAGACTTTAGTAGATTTCCAAATAAGTGAGACCTCAATAAAGTTTTAGGTCTGTCCATTCAACGTGAGTGGTTTTTAAGAGGAAGTATTTTAAATGGACAGGTAAATTGAAAAAGGATCGGATGACAACACCACTGTACACCAGGCCAGTTATTTCATTAAACATTGAATATTTTAACATAACTTACCATTGACACTGGAAAAAATATCATTCTTATCCTTATAACAGATTGGGAGAAATAATTGCATCTTATATCGATGAGATGCAAACACGTCGTAACACAACTAAGTTGTATTTGCGTCATCAAAAATGGGCCAACCTTTGTATTAAGAGATTAGCCCAAAACGGATTATTTAAACATCGCGGCCAAACAATGGCCATAAAATCGTTTCATCATTATAACAATCAATTGTAACAGTCAAAAGCATTGTTTCCAGTAAGCCAATCTGTACCAGGAACTTTGTTACCATGGTAATGATGTTCGGAATGGCAACAAAAGGCTAGTCTCCGCATGGTCGGAAATTGAACCCCAATCAGAAATCGCACCTATCAAGATATGCAAGGAGTATCACGAAATTTGAATATTAATATAGTGAATCTGATTGCTTTGACAAAGATGCAATGCACTACCATATTTGGTAAATCCCCAACTGACCATTGAATATTTATGAAATTTCATAAAGGAGAGAGGACATATCGCACCCTCGTACCCCATCCTTTCAACAGCCAATTCCAGTGCCCCAGGTGCAAGAGTAGCCCTTATTTCAGACCCAAGGAAAGCCCCAGTAAAGTTGACCTCGATTCAGCAACTGACCTCCCTTTTTTCTTAAACTTTATCTTTTTGTTAGGAAGCCGTTTGAACATTACAGGCCCAGTCTCGTCTCCTGAACCAATACAGTTGGACCATGTGGATTGCCCAGAAGCAGAAATGTTCAGAGACTAATCAGATCAAGGAAAAGAAAGAAAAAGAAGAGCAAATCTGTTTGGGGAAGAGTCAACAAGGAAAGCAAGGTATATTAAGAGGTTCATAATTTTTTTTTTAATGAATACTTTATGTACTGATAATGTAACAAAATGTTAAGCAGAATTTGGAAAGATATATGAAACGTTCCTCGTTTGGCAAAAATAAGTGTATGCCATTTGAAAAAAAAATGAAATTAAGGCAGAACAAAAGGTTTCATCTCAGCTTCAGCTGTCATATTTGATAAAAAAACACATTTATCACTTTATTTTAAAGTTTCAAGAGATTTTTAAAAAAATTTAAACTGGAATTAAAAAAATGCATAGCGCATAGCATTTTTCTTAAAAAAAAATGGGGTTGTGAGCTACAGAGAAACTGAGACGAACTTTTTTCTTTTCTTTTTTGGCCTAAGACAACACCAACTTGTTAGACATAATGCCATCTCTAATTTGAGTGTACCCTACTTGACATTTTCTAAATTGAACTTTCGAAACTACAGTGTGGAGTCAAAAAAAACTACATTTCAGGAATAAAAAAATAATTAAAATAGTTAAGAATTGTTTAATTGCTCAAATGTTTGGTTATAAGAAGGATAAACAGGCTTCAGAAAACGTTTATTGGTGTCATTGGACGTGGAGGAAGAAGTTACGCCAATTTTGCTGAGAGACTTAAAAATCCTTGTTTGGCCGATTTTGGCAAAACAAAAGATGCAATCGCTTACAAAGAGCTAAATGTCTTCAGGAAGTGATTTCAGTACAACATTAACACCCCATTTGTTAAACAATAGACCGGGTGGTAGAGTTATTGGAGGATTATAAAATAATATCCCAGAGATTACAAAAGAGAAAATTCTAATAAAAAAATGTTTAATTTCCCAATAAGGAAAGTCAAGATAGCTGTGTAAGGACCACAGTTTAAGCAGATTTCATGGTTTTAACCTACAACGAAAACTTGGGAGCCAAAGTGAAACCGCAGAAAGTTTTGTATTCCGCCTTGAAAAAAAAAACAGCAGTGCGATATTGAATTTTAAAGTTTAATTCGATTTATTGCAGAAAACTTTCAGCTTTCGTTCTTCTTGCAATTATGGACGCGAGTTTATTTAATGTATTTGGCCCCAAAATAATTACCCTAGAGATGTAAAACAAAAACCTCTGAGCAGTTTCACTATATTCGTGAACTGACACCAAATTGATATGGAGGTGCTTTTCATACTGACTTTATGATTGACAATGGGTAAATAATTTGTTGAGATTTTTACTTATAATTAGGTTACACAATAAACCATTTTTATTCAATTGTCTAGGTCAATGACATCTGGATTTTTGAAATAATCCGAGAGGAGTGATTGCTTTAATGTCAGCTGGGAGCAAATGCCATTCTGGTGTATTAAAGGATGAATAGATTGATGTAAAAAAAGGGAAAAAGCAACTGAATATCCATTTGTCCCAAATTGAGATACTGGCACAAATAATATAAGCCACTTATTAAAGAAAATAAAGAGAATGTGCTCCCTCCTGCTCCTTCCTGACAATACAGGTGAGTCTAAAAAAACCCTACATTCAGGAAAGATTTTTTCTTTCAAAGGTTAAAACGTTGTTTTTGCTTCATTGTTTGCTTTAGGTTGTTTACGAGATAAACAGGCTATCGAAGATTTTTTTTTGGTGTCTTTTTTCGGAACTTTGGGTTCAGAAACTAAATGTCAATTTTGCGGAGAGACCTAAAAAAATTAAGTTTGGGGGGAGTTCGTTGGTGGCGACTTAGCCCTACAATCCGGAGAGACTGACATGACCCCGACGTATACCATAATACATTATAGCAAAGACAATTCACACAGGCAATTTCAGATGGTAATCGATTTCTTCTCCACAAAAACATAGCCTTTGAATAAAATGGTTTATTGTGTAACAGAATTATAAGTAAAATATCTTCATCTTCAAAAAATTAATGACCATTGTTTTCACCAATATAAAAAGCTCAGTTTTGAAAATCACTCCATATCAAGGTGTCAGTTTCATAACTTAATGAAACTGCTCAAGGTTTTGTTTTACTCTCTAGGGTAGTATTTTGCACAAATACAGTATACTCGGCGTCCATAAATTGCAAAGAAAAACTCAAAGCTGGGGGAAAAGTTTTCTGTATAAATGGAATTAACTTTAAATTCAATATCGCACTGCTGTTTTTTTTTCAATTTCCAAAGCGGAATACAAAACTTTCTGTGGTTTCAATCACCTTTGCCTTCCCAAATTTCGTTGTAGTTTAAAAACCATGAAATCCTTGCTGAAACTGTGGTCCTTACAATTTACACACTATCTTGACTTTCTTAGTTGGGAAATTGAACATTTTTTTAAAAAAACAAAACAAAAAAAATTTTAATTTTTTTGAAAGACAAAAAAAAATTGTTTTTTTTTTTTGTTTGTTTTTTTGTTTTTGTGGTTTTTTTTTTTTTTTTCTTTTCTTTTAATCCTCCTGGGGGGGGGGGGGGGGGGGGGATATTATTTTTATAATCCTCAATTAAATCTACCACCTTCTATTGTTTAACAATAATGTGGTGTAAATGTTTGTACTGAAATCACTTCTGAAGACCATGTTACTACTTTGTAGCGATGCCCTCTTTGTTTGGCTCAAATCGTCCAACACATGATTTTTAAGTCGCTTCTCAGCAATAGGCGTAAACTTCTTCCATCAAAGTCCAAATGAACAACAAATAAACGTTTTCTGAAGCCTGTTTAATCTCTTCTTTATAACCATAGCAAACATTGAGCAAAACAATTCTTAACTATTTTAATTATTTTTTATTCTGAATGTAGGGTTTTTTTTGACCTCAAAAAAAAAACCTGGGGTTTTTCAAAAACAAAAAATAAAAAAAAAAACACAGTTCGAAAGTTCAATTTAGAATGAGTCGAAGTAGGGGTACAATTAGAGATGGCATTATGTCTACAGTTGGTTTGTCTTAGGCAAAAAAGAAAGACAAGTTCGTCTCAGTTTCCTGTAGCTCAAAACCCATTTTTTTAATAAGAAGTAAAAAGATGCTATAGCGCTATTATTTTTAAATGTCAGTTTAAATTTTTTTAAAAATCTCTTGAAACCTTAAAATAACATGTGATAAAATGTGTTTTTTACAACTATGACAGCTGGAAGCTGAGATGAACTCCTTTTTTTCTTTGGCTTATTCATTTTTTTTTCAAAATAATAAAAAACTTAAAAAACTTAATTTTTGCAAAACAAACTTTTCTTCGAATATATTTTCCAAATTCTCTGCTACATTGTGTACATTATCAGTAAGATAAAGGTATTCAATTAAAAAAAAGAATTAAGACCCTCTTAATATACCTTGCTTTCCTTGTTGGACTCTTTTTCACAGTTTCTTTCTTCTTTTCCTTGATCTGATTAAGTCTCTGCAACATGTTCTGCATTCTGCATCCACATGGTCCAACTGTATTGGGTCAAGGAACTAGACTGGCCTGTAATTGTTCAACGTGCTTCCTACAAAGATAAAGTTAAGAAAAAAAGGGGAGTCAGGTGGCTGAATCGAGGGTCAACTTACTGTGGGCTTTTCCTTGGGTCGGAAATAAAGGGCTACTCTGCACCTGTGGCACTGGATTGGGCTGTTGACGGATGGGTATCAGAGGGTGATATATATGGTCCTCTACTCTTATGATTTTTTCATAATATTAAATGGTCAGTTTTGGGATTTAAAATATGGTAGGGCATTGATCTTGGTCACAGACAATCAAGATTCACTATATTAGATTTCAAATGTTCGTGAGACTCCTTGCCATCTTGATAGGGGCGCTTCTGATTTGGGGGTTCATCTCCAGCCATGTCCGATACTAGGCCTTTGTTGCCATTACGAAAACATAATGTGACCATGGTACAAAAGTTTTCCTGTACAGAATGGCTTACTGGAACTAATGCATTCAATTCTACAATTGTCTTTAATGAGTGAACGATTCATGCCATTGTTGGCCCCGCGATGTTAAATCCGTTGTGCCTAATCTCTTAATACAAGGTTGGCCTATTTTTTGCTGACCAAATAAAAACTTAGTTGTGTTACGTGTGCAGCTTCATCGATATAAAATGCATTATTTCTTCTACCAATGCTTGTTATAAGAATAGGAATGATATTTTTCAGTGTCAAGGTAAGTTTTATGTTAAATATCAATGTTTCAATGAAATAAATGCTGTGACAGTGGTGTTTTCATCCGATACTTCACTTTACCTTGGCCATTTAAAAATTTCCTCTTAAACCACCACACGGTGAATGGACAGACCTAAAACTTTATTGAGGTCTCACTTATTTTGAAATCTATATAGCTTTCATATCAAAGTACAACAAGGCGGTCTCAAACCATCTTCTTGCCCCTCATTGTGATCAAGAAAATTTTAACATTTGCACATGTACCACTTCAGAATTTTTAGTAGGGGGGGGGGGAAAAATGACAGAATACCCTTAAATCCCGCCCACACACAGTCGACCCCAACTGTGTACATATCATTTGGGCTTTGGGTCAGTGCTTATACTGGCCAAGTTTGGTGATCTTAGCATTTGATTTGTGGAAGAAAAATATCTAGAGAGAGAAAAAAAAAACCCTAAAGATACAAAGCCAGATATCCAAGTTATTTTTCTTTGTATTTCAGAGCTAAAATGCAAGCAAATAACAGTATGCAAAATTCACCTTTGGGTACTTTACTATATATATAATGCTGTATGCAGCTAAATGTTTACCTGTAATATTGTGTATCTATTATAAAGCCTAAAAAAATATCTAAGCATTGTACATAATCACACAAACACAAAAAATGCAGTAACAAATTATGTTCTATGATTTCTTAAACACATTTCTTGCAAAAATGAAGTTATGTTCCTGAAGCATCTTTTAACATCCTTTTTTAAATTTACAGGATTTGAAAAAAATAATAACATCAGTTGGTCTTTGTGCCACAATTTTATACAACATAATGACAATGAGAAATATTATGAAATGGTAGGCAATTAGCAAAAAATATACAACAGTTGTGATTGTTACTCAGAAACTGCACATGTACATTTCAGCTAATGTGAATGTTGCACATTGGTCACACTTGGTTACATCAAGACATCAGGTGCTAACACAGCAATCTGTGTCTGTAAGTACTAGGATCACATCATATGTATTATAATCAGAGTTGCAGTTGAGACGATTTCTGAGACCAATACAAATTGGAAAATACAAAGGTGACAAAGCTAAAATTAAAGGCTGACTCAGAGATTTCCCGATGAGGGCGCCCTCAATTTTCAAACAAATTGTGTTTTTTGCATGTACATAATGCTTGTCCATATACTAATCACTGTGTGAAATAGCTAAGCTCAATCGAAGTCCTTCTTATAGAAAATCACATCTTTGTTTAAAAATTCCGGATCCGGAAATTTTGTTATACAAAGTATCCTATGGCACTGATATATACACATAAATGTTTACTGCATCAAAACGAAAAATCCGATTCATCTCAAACTTTGGAATTGAGCCTTCTAGGTGACTATCTTTAGTTCTAGTTGACTATTTTAATTAATATATTAAAAAATTATATTCTTAAATCTCTGAGTCAGACTTTAAGTCGGGGCTTATGATCAGCACTGTGATTGATATCATTTACCGAGGAATCGATAAGTTCGGTTTGTTTTCCTCCAATATCTGGAGCTGAGAACTCAATTTTTGGTTTCCCAATCCAAATTTTTTTTCAATTTTTTGTTCAATTTTGGTAAGATTCTCTTGGATTTCTTCTCCCATTTTTCATGGATGGTTCTGTGTATATTGTTTGCATAGCATAACATAGGTTTTCTCGAAAAGAAATTCAGCATTGCACACCCTGGAGTATCAGAAACATATTTGAGTTGTGGGACCATTGGTTAATACAATGGCTTTCAAAAAAATGGGGGACAGACAGAAAAACAGACAGACAAAGGGTCCACATGGTCCTTCCTACCATACAATGTATGGCGGGGGGACAATGAACAAAATTTGATGTAAATTCTAGTGTATCTTACCAATAATAGTGCAGGAAAATTCTCGTAAATTATGCAAATTAGATACTTAATTAGCATATTTTACGGCCACAATCTAATCAGGTCGAGAACTCATCAACCTGCTTCTTTCCACCAAGTTACATCATTGTCACCCTTACGGAACTCCAGTTAAATCACACACAAAGTGGGTTTACATTTTTATAACGGACGAACGGACGCTGCTCATTTCATAGTCCCCGTTCCGAACTCGTTCGGCGGGGTCAAAAATATGTAGTTTGAGTGGCAGTGATTAGGGGGTTGGAATATGCATTGTCGCTTATACCATCAAAACCACACATTTGTTTCCCACAAAACTTGGTGGTGAGTGTGTGTGAGTGTCAGGCTCTCATATTCAGCAGAGAGCATCATACATTGAAATTGGAACAAGCACCTTTACGCTTTCACTTGTGGAAAAGAGCAAAATTTGTTGTAAATTCTAGAGTTTCTTACCAATAATGACTTTGATGAGGTGTCAGCAGTGAGGGAAGACTGTGAAATAAATGAAAACAGACATAAGTGACATACCAGCAAAATAATTAGGATCTTTAAAAATTGGGCATGTCTATGTACAAGCATCATTATGATCAACTGCCCTTATAACTGATCTTCTGATTTTATAATCCTAACAAAGCATGACATATTTTGTGAGCACTTATTAAATACCACAAAATATCCCAACTTCCATCTTAATGCACTTTCAATATCTCACAGATTACCACAAAATTTGATTGTGATATATTGTGGGATATGGTTAGTAGTTAAAAATACCATCAACTATACCCAATATACAGTTAATCATTAGGCCCATTCCATGTCAGCATTCGAGATGTGCACTGCAGCACGTCGCGGATTTTTTTCGCTTTAAGTGTGTTGGTAGACATTGATGAGATATGAAAATCCTGAAATTTTGAGCGTCATAGTTCATTTCGTTTTCCCGTTAGAGCAATTGGAAATTTAGGGGGGGGGGTCACCATCAAAAGTGCCACCCAATGTGAAAGACTATGTTGAGAGGGTCACAGATTAGTAATGGAGCCCTCCACAACTTTGAAAATCACTATCTAAGGGTAATATTTGGTGTAGAATTCAAATCTGGCATCAGGAAGTTTGTAGCGTGTTTAATGAGGTCTAAATATGCACCTTTGTTCATTCGGGGCCAAGTCTGGGGGGTCATAACTCCAAAAGTAAGAAAATTTTTATTGTCCATCTTTTGGTCAATCAGAGTCACATAGTAGAACTTTAAACCAATACAATTATGAACACATTAGAAAAGTAATAAGTGAGGTACAGCCCCTTGAAAATAGTAATTGTACTTTTTTGACACATTTTGACCCCCCTGAAAACCAATGTTGACATACGACACCACCCCTCTACTCCAGATATGTTGAAGATATATCATTAAACAACTTTCCTTGAAAGAAATAGCTTGGTGTCTTTATTT
This sequence comes from Ophioderma brevispina, assembly GCA_023653785.1. Lineage (NCBI taxonomy): Eukaryota > Metazoa > Echinodermata > Ophiuroidea > Amphilepidida > Ophiodermatidae > Ophioderma > Ophioderma brevispina. Next base: position 13,830 of record JAMKCH010057429.1, read on the forward strand.
TTTCATAACAAAATACACATACACTCAAAGTTACCACACAAAGGTATATGTGACCCAGAGGTCATTGTACATGCAGTGTATATCGCCATGTACACAAGACACCAAGCTGGTTCTTTCAAGAATAGTTCTTTGATGATGTATCTTCAACATATCTGAAGTAGAGGGGTGATGTCGTATGTCAACATTGATTTTCAGGGGGGCCAATATATGTCAAAATGTAAAATTAGGATTTTTTAATAGTTTGTAACTCACTTATCACTTGCCTAATGTGCTTATTATTGTACTGGTGGAAAGTCCTGCAGTGTGACTCAGATTAACAAGAAAATTGACACTAAAAATATTGTTACTTACAGTGTTCTGACCCCCCAAACTTGGTCCCAGATAAAATATTGCATTTTTTAAAATCCAAATACTTTAAAAGTAAATGAGCTAATCACATTTTTGATAGCCAAATCTGAAGTCTACACCAAAACTTCCCCTTGATAGTGACTTTCAAAGTTTTTGGAGGGTTCCCATTACAACTTTATGGCCCTCTCAAATTGTCTTTCGCGTGCAACGACATTTTTAATGGTGACCCCCCTAAATTGCTGAATGCTCCTGCGGGAAACGAAGGCGGGTAATGAAGCTCAAAAAAATTTGTTTTTCGGGATTTTCATTTCTTTCCCCTCAATATCTATCAGCACAAACAAAAAACATAGACAAACCATGACATGCTGCAGTGAGTGTTGACATGGAATAGCCCATTACATCCACAAAATACCACAGTAAAGTCAGACCGATACACAAAAGACACACTTTATATGCCGGTGATAATATCAAATTAAACTTCCACAAGTATGTGATTCTTGAAGACCAAGTATTTTAAGTTTTGATACAGAATGATATTTGGTATTAAAGGTGCGTGGTCCAATCGTCTTTGAGATCCCCCCGGTTTACCCCAGAAGTAAGTATCGATTTTGATATCAAGGTGAAAGGCCGTATTTTTCTCATTCTCCTCTCGCCCTGAAATTTGAGGCTCCTCAACTCCATTTCATTCCCAAACAAAAACTGTGGATTTAATGTTAACCATCAGTAATAGCAGACAGTATTGAATCGGCTTTGGAATATGCTTATTTGCTTCTACCATCAAACCGCATTTTTGTTTCTCACGGTACTTTGATGGGGACTTACATTATTGCATGTTCCAAGCCTCATAGGCAGTAGAGAACACAATAGCCTAAAGCGGAACAATCAACCTTAAGTCTAAGCTGTTCGGGTTAATAATAATGATTATTTAACTGCTAACTTGAATATCGGGCTTTGGGTTTATAGAGTCAAGAGAGTAAGTGCCCTTGCAAGTGCACAACACGCTGGCCATAGCGGGGCCTTGAACCCACAACCTTTAGATCATGATTTTTTTTTTTAAAATCACAGGAGGTATTGTAGGTCAGAAAAAAATCCTACAAAATGGCTGGGTCCATGGGCCACCTAGGGTGCAGGGGCAATGCCCCTGGTGGGGCTGCAGGGGTGGAGCCCCACTGATCCTAGGTTTTAGCTATTTTTTAACAGAAAACCTTAATTTTAAGTACTCAAAGTAACGTTTTAAACTTTTTCATTCAGGAAATACCTCCAATGATTTGCAGAATATTCAAAAACACTTATGTTTTATAAATCATATACTGAGGCCCAGGTCACACCCTGTCGGCCATTACTCTCCCCCAATTGCCTTTGGCTCAGACCCACACGGGCGATGCACTATCATGTTTGTGGGACTGCCCGGAATCGGGAAGTCAACATTGGAAAAGGAATCAGGCCTCAGTTAGATCGATTTATAAACCTAATGTGTTTTTGACTACATCATACACGAGCTGATTTCCTTTACACTAATGTTTTGACTGAAATCTATGCATTTAACTCCCTTGAATGAATAATTTCATCAACACCAGACTAAGCACACACGATATTTCGGAGAACACGCCATAGATACAGTCAAAGGTCGCCAAAAACGGCCAGAACGGCGAAAACACATGGATGCGAGATTTCCTAAAAGTCAGAAAGCCATAACTCACCTAGACAGGGATACACCAAGGGTGAGTAGATAGGACCTTAGATTTTATAATGTGTTTAAATGACCTGGCCAAGTTTTTTTGAGGAGAGCCATAAGCCGAGATCCCGCAGGAGAAACCCAGCCTAAGGCAAATATGCGAGAGGAAGAGCTCTGAAGAAGACTGGGAGTGCTACGTAGGTCCCTGGACAAAGGGCCCGAAGCACCCTACGGCAAAGGCGGAGAACAAGACCTCACAGCCTTGGGCGAACAACTGATGATCCGGAGGGAAACAGAGAAAGCGCGAGGCGACCCGCTTAAAGACGCGGGGCAAAAGAGGCCTCACCCCAAAAAACGGAGAATCGGGCCCTAGAGAGGGGGCCACAGAACACCACAAATGAACCCTCCCCACGGAGAGATGCCCGGGGGAGATAAAGGTTGAGAGACTGAGGAAGGCTAAAGGCCCATCCCCCGTGGAGGGCTGAGCGATAAGTCCGACCCTGACCCGGAGGAAGAATCTACAAGGAGAAGGAATCTCCCCGAGCTAATCCAGCCGGAAAAAAGGGACCCGAAAGAGGCGAGGGCTAGAGCGACACCGCACCCAAGCGATTGGGGCTCCGCCAAGAAACTCGCCGATAGAACTCAGATCCCAATAGGGAACTAACTTACGGTCTAAAACAAAACGGGCGCCGTTGCAGGAGTCAATGGAAACACCAACGTCACCAAGATCGAACCTACAACCTAGGCTGTGTAGGCTGGCTAGTCGACCGGAAAAATCCAGTCAACGACCATCGGAGACACTAAAACAAGCCTAAAATAAGCGAATAATTCCCACCTCAGACTACCACACCCAGGAGAATGGAGGGACGATTCATCAGGCCCCGACTCGAGGTAGACGATAACCCTTGAGAAAGAACTATTCAGACCTCCGCATACCGGAGCTCTTCGGCAACCAGAACCGTGCAACCGAAAAGCGTCAAAGGCTCATTTAGTAATAAACTAGCACTCCCCTCCCCACCCTCCAGATCGGCCAGAGTCAATCCTGGCCCGAAAGGTAGAACCAAAGTTGGTAAACCACCGAGAATTCTACCAGAGGGGAGAACACAGAGGCTAGCTCTGCATAAACACGGTTGAGCCCCGCGAGGCGACCCGAGTCCTAAGCTCACTAACTGCTCTGGGAAGCCCGAGCAGAAGCCTGACCAATGGCGACTGACAAGCATAGAGCAGGGACAAGTCTTAGAAAGGACAGAATGATCCTAACATAAGGACTTTTTCTGGACCGACGGACAAATCGTATCGAGGAGGCAGACAAGTACCCGCGTAGCCGAACTCCGGCTACGGGCAAAGGGATGCCACCAAGAGAGAGGTCCCGCGGACAGCACAGCGGCTTCGCCCCAAAATCTCCCCAAGGAGAAGAGAAGTGAAGAAGAGCCCCGGGAGTGCTACCCAACGGGCGCGATAACCGATAAGGATCACACCACTCCCTCGTAGAAAAGGAGTAACCACCTCTCAACCAAACTCGAGACGTCAGAGACATGGAAGAATGACCCACAACGGGGGTTTACGCCCCAGAGACACTTCCACCCGGGATCGATAAAGCTCCCAACCGACTTAAAGTTCAGGTCACAGACTTTGACCTACTAGGCGAGAGGGGAGAAAAATCCCCAGTCGGAAGTGGGCATACCACCATGTCAAGAGCTCCCAGTTCGAAAGACAAGGAGCCCAGCAAAGCAACCGAACACGTGTCCCCAGGACCCCCGAGGGTACTAAGGGAAATGCACAAGATCCAGTCGCACACTGCGGGAAGACAAGACCAATCCAACTGCCAAGAACAACTGAGAAAGCCGGCCAGTGAAGGCGAGTTCGTAGACCCACCAAACAAGGGAATACCCCGTCCCGGGGATTCCCACTAGGCAGTACGTTTTTTGGACCGAAAGGGTGTTCAAGAAAAAAAAAACCCGCAAGTGAAGACATCGAACAACGGGAGCCTGAAAACCGCTGGAGGAGGGGGGAACACCAAGACAGACCCCCGACGAATCGGGAGCACACCCCACCCCGGGCCTGAAGCCAGGTAACCGCGCTAGGCCCGGACACGCCCCAACGCCAGGCCCGGACAAGCCCCAACCCTAGGCCCGGACAAGGCCACACGCTAAGCCCGTACAACGTGCCCCAAAGAGGGGCACCGTCTAGCCGACCCAAAACCTGTGTCCCGGTCCCCCCCCCGAGGGAGACAGCGTACCAGGCTAGTCATGCCTGGAGCCAAAGGAATGTGCGAGAACTGTCAAGCCAGCCTTGTACGGTCTTCCGACAACGGGAGAAAGGGATCCACGGTTAAGACACCGCCCAACAGTGGGCAGTGACCAGGCACAGAGTCGAAAGACCTCAAGGTCTAGCCCCAAGGCGAGGAGTAGGCCTGGGAGCCACAGGTAAGGTGAGACAAACGAAGCCAACCACCACGCGCAGACCAAACAACGCCCAAGGGGCGAGGGCATCCAACTGGGCGGGTGGAAGCCAAGCCCCAAGAGGAACCCGAGCATCATCGTCAAGACTGAATGACCAAAGCCCGAGACCGGCTAGGCCCCGAGGGCACCGAGGGCACCAGCCGGCATGTCGGCCGAGGTCTCGCCCCGCACAAGAGTGAGAACGGAGGGCAAGGGAGAACAAGCCAAGGCGCTATTGGTTCAGGTTCCCGTACGGGGCGTAAGGCCAGGGGAGAAGGATATAAAGCCCCTACCCCAGCCTAGGCCAGCCCCATGAAGCCCAAGCCCCTGGTGGGGGGGGGGGTCACGCGAGCCCGGGATAGGCACATGCCTCAAACCCCCGAAGGGGGCAAGGTAACACAGCACAGGGCATCAGCCATTTTTGTGTTAGGCCAGCGGCCAGGCTAGAGGCCCGACAAAGCCCAGCCCAAGCTGCCGTGGAAAGAACCAGGGCCAGCTACCCCGATGGAGATGAAGGGTCTAAGTCCGAGTAGCAAAAGCCTAGGCGATGAAAGACCCAAGGCCTAGGCCAAGGCGAAAGGCCAAAGGACCGCCAAGGCTAAAGGCCACACCTCCCAAGGAAGTCGGGGGCTAAAGACCCAAGACCAGTATCACACCAAACTGGATACTGGTCTAGACCCCAAGGGGGAACAGCGACTAACGCCAGACGGCAACTTTCACTAGGCCCGACTCGGTAGCGGCGCTAGGCCCAGCTGATCCCCAGAGGGGAGCAGCGAAGCTGCATCATATCCTGAGTCCAATTTCCCCCCAATGGGATACAGCGTACCATCTAGGTAGCAGTAAGCCTAACCGCCAGAGCCTAATAGCCGGACCGCCAAGGCTAAATGGCCCAGCTCCTAACGTCATGAGACCAGAGGCCTCTCCCCGATGGTGCGCACGGAGCGGGCCCGGATTAGCACCACAAGGGAGCTAGGCTACCGGGGCAGCAATAGTCAGCCGCCAACAGAGGTCGCGACGAATCGCCGGCGACCCAGGCTGAAAGCCATGGGAGGGTAGAACAGGCCCAAGGCTACCGCAGCGCCAAGGAGCCCGAGCAGCGAACGCACCCCCGCGGAGCCGGGGGATAGTGCATAAAGGCTAAGGGACCCTGCAATGCAAGAAGCCTGAGCAACGTCAGAGAATACGCGGTAACCCCGGGACTTCACAAGGCTGAGAGGGCTCACACCCCAAGCAAGGCAACATTCCAGCCAGGGCGAAAGCCACTCAGGCTAGGACGCCCCGTAGAGGAGCCCTGCCAAAGAGCCACCTTGGATAGACCTCAGAGAACCGCCGAGACCTACGCCTCCCCGAGGGGATGCCCGAGAGCCCAGGGCGGCGCGACATCCCCGCAGGTGCGACAGGTCGCTGCGCCGAGAGATTGAAAGTCAACACCAGGGAAGGCGGACAACACACCCTAGCAACACCCCCGTAGAGGGTACCATTCGCTGTGGTTAAGCCCTGAAATCAACGCCACGACGGCGGTATAACGTCCACCATGCAGCTCACCCCTCGGGAGGAGGCGCCGCAAAAGAGGATTGAGTGGTAAAACAATCAACCCAAGCCGATCAGCTCCGAGAGGTGAGACGCTGTAAAGGGAGGAGTGCTCCCGCCCGAAGGCGGGGAGAACAGCCCTAGAGGTCCTGATCCAAGAGCTATAACAACCCCGAGAGACTTAACATGCTACATGGGCTATGCCCGGGCACGCAGCGCGCGCTGAAAGGGCATGCTGCAGCCAGCACCGAGCCCCCTGCGGAGTGCAGCCCCGGATGCTGCCCCCGAGGGGCCGAAACGAAACACCCACGGGTGTACCGTAAACGGCGGAACGCGTAGCGGAACTAGCGCCGGACGAACGCACCAGTAACCGCACACGGACCCGCGTGAGCGGGGACCACATGGCGAAGCGCTGCTCGCCCCACCTAGCCCGTGAAGGCCTTTGTTAAGCATGCACACGAGCCAGATTAACCCGCGGGGCTAGCATGCTGCCATCAGGGTGTGCCGTAACGGCTTGAACCTTAGCGGGAACCAGTGCTGATCGAACCGCACCAATAACCGCGCACGGTACCCTACCCTCGTGAGCGGGGACCAACCAGGCGAAGCGCTGCGCGCCCCACCTAGCCTGTGACGGCTGGTGAAGCATCAGCACGAGCCATATTGAGCACCTCACCGCGTGGCTAAGCAGGCTAGCCAAGCGGGAGCATGAGCATAACGACACCCGCGGGAAACGGTGCCCACAAGGAAGGAGAAATGGAAAAAGGGCGCGGGTCGTATGAGTTAAGGAGGGATATATAAGACGAAAGAGGGCAAAGTGGGTATTGGAGATGAGTGGGATGAATGAGTGTGCAAAATGTAGAGGGTTCTGGAGGGACGGGTTGGGGTGTGAGAGAGTGAATGGACAACGGAAGAAGGTTAAATGGCCAGGGGGGGGGTGATGAGGAGAGTGTGAATTGATGAGTAAAGGTATGGGGATGCAGAGCGTTAGGCGCCGGGGGGTTGATGGGATTTAGCACAATGAGTAGCGTGGGATGGTGAGGGGAGAAATGAAGGAAGAACTGATGAAGGTAAGATGGGATGGACGGTAGAAGATTTGTATATGGGGGAAGGAAAAAACGTTGGGCAGGGGCGAGAAATTGAATATAACTTGGGTGGTGGAGAAAAGGAGAGGGATTGGATCTGGTGCAGTGCAGTCGGCTCAGAAAGCGTAAGGGAGCAGGGATATGCGTAGAAGGAAGGCTCGGAAGTGGATATGGCGGGGGGATAACGATCGGGGGGAAGGGGGAAGCAGAAAAAAATAGGGGGGGAGAAATGTGGAACAGAAAGGGGTAGTTACGAGTGGGAGAGGGGGATCGGCGATGGCGGGTGTTAGGGGCGCTTGAATGGGGGAGGAGAAGAGTATCGGGAAGGGGTTGTCACAGAGAGGTTGGAATGGGTTTAAGCAGGAGAGTCAAAAAGTAACATAAGATCAGCTAGAAAGGGGAAAGGTGAATGGAGGTTTAGAGGGGGAGGGGCGGGGGTGAAGGTTGGAGGGTGTGATTGACGTGTGTGGAGAGAAGGAGTGGTGGAGGTGGGATATCAGAGAACAGAATGGTGAGAAGCCATGCGTGAGGAGCTAGATATGAGATGCGGTAAGGGTAGATCAACAGAGGTACGAGGTACGAGGGATGGTTCGACAAGATTAAGTATGTGAGGGCAAGCACAGTATAAACACTGGAGGGTAGCAGAGTAGCAGGTGTAGAAGCACGGCGAATTGAGGGGTGGCGTGTAAGTTGGGTAAGATGCGGTGGGGCGGGAGAAGCGATCAGACGTGAAGAGGGGTGCAGGATGTACATACCAGAGATCGTAGTATAACGAGAGTGGGCGGTCGGGGGGGAGGGAGAACGAAGGGAGGAGCCCCTCCCCCCCGCGGTGCGCCCCGTAACGGGGCAACGAGGAAACCACCTCAGGCCCCGAACCGGTACCAGACCGTCATCGCGTCGCCGAGGTCCAAAAGTCCGAGGCCCCCTAACCACGAGCGCCGGTGTCGGTAACTGACGAGGGATCGGCCCGAGAAACCCGGGCGTCACCATAGCCACACAACCGCTACCGGACGGACTGCAGCCGCCAATCCCAGCCCACCTGAAAGGGCAGAGCAGACACGCCGGCCTGCACCGATAACGCAACGAGCTAAATCAGGCGAGCCATCGCAGGCAGCGTGCTAAGTCAGGCAAGCCCCCCGAGGGAGCCCGGCCGACTAGCATGTAGGGGCAAACCGAGGCTGCCATACCTGATGTCCGCAGCCGTCTAAATCCCCAAGGGAAAAAGGCAGGCAGACCGCGCTAGCCTGTACCGGAGAAGCCCCTAGGGCTGAGCCAGGCTAGCCGAACCATTGAAAACAGAGGCCCCACCTCCGCAAAAAAAAAAGAACAAGCACCAACGGAGCTACAGCGGAAGCAAGACCCTTAATGAACGCACGGAGAAAGAGGTTCGCGGCGGCAAGCGCAAAGACGCTGAAAAAGTGGGTGAACGAGCCAGATGGGCGCGCTGCCAGAACGAAAGAGCGATGTAAAACAAAGGCGTGCCTCGGTAAGACCCGGCCCGCCAACGCGGAGACTAAGATACCGTCGCGGTAATAAAGTCACACACGGTAAATAAATTTCCAAAGTCAGTTTTCACCTATTTTATTAAAATACAACGAATCAATAATAATAAAAGAATAGACACACTCACCCCATAGAACATGTTTTATTGATAGTATGGCACTACAAGAACAGAAACAGGCTCACCAAAAACAAGGCAATCCAAAGCACGCAACACGTGCGGCAATGGCTGCCTTTGTTTACCTTTTTTCCCGCTACAACACAAACAAACAGATCACATGCCCGCATCGGCGGCAAAAAGATACACAAATAAATCTCTCTGACGGCGTAAAGTCGCCGTTTATTCCGTCCAAAAGAGCGTATAAATCCAGTATATATAATTCATTAATATATCCAGATAGTATTTGGTATAAGCTGGTATGAGTATTCCGTTTGAGACTACAACATCCCAGTATCAAAATCTCATATAATTTTGGCTGCTAATAACAGAGCTGTGATGTACACGCACCGTTTGGTAAGGCGGCCAAAAACGGAATTGAGGAAGAGTAAATGGCGACAGGGTGTGACCTGGTTGAGACCATTTTCTCTTTTAGGGTGCTAAAATAGTATTTGGGCATTCCACTTCTCAGAAGGGTAATGCATATAATTTTCAGTCAACATTGGTGTAAAGGAAATCATCTCAGGGTAAGGATTCATTTTTATGTCTTACATCTTTTTCTCCCACTGTTTCCATAATTTGCACTTGTAAATGGTAATGCTCACCAGTCATACCATTTGAAATCTTCCAAATAGAGTCTGACAAAACAAGCCGTCCTTATCTTTTTTTCTTCAATCCAATTCCACTTCCACTTATACCTTACCTCAGCATCATTCTGTTTAATGTTTCGAGTTTCATTTAGAGCACTCACATTTTGGTATTTAAAAACCCAACGCTCAATTTTATATTTTTCTGATTGGAACACCACGTGTGATACATGAAAGTTGCTAAATTCTACGCCACTTGCTACTAATCTACCATATAGTTACGGTTTCCAATTGCCTTTGAGAATCAAGGACGACTCAAACGGCGCGACCTAGGCACCTAGGATGATGATGCCCTCTACTGATGTATTTTCTTATGTAAGCAGAGGGTGGAAGACATTTCATTTATTTTTTATTTAGTAATTTTTAAATTTTTATGTCCGGATTTTTCTAGTTTCAAGATAAAAATCTGGGACAAATTTGGGATTCCTTAAAAATCTGGAAGACTTACATCCCTGATTATATCAACTGGACCACATGTTAATAGTGAAATAACTTTGATTTGATACAACATTGTGTCAAAGCTGTTTGAAAGTTTCATTTATTATGACAAAGTCGGAATAAAACAAAAACTCAACGGCGGCACAGTTTGGTTTGGATTATTTATTCCACTAACTACATTCTAACATGCTCACAACAAGTGCTGCATTGGCCATCACAGAATTATTTAGTTAGCGTGTATAGTACTTACCAATTCTGTGGGTCTTGCCCAACTACAGCCTCTAACCTTGCTATTCTTTGTTCAAGATCTGCAAGCTGGATAGTAAAACAAATCATTAAATGAGTGCAAGAAAGTTTTATGTGCAATAGCACATTAGAATTAGAAATTCCCATCCAACATCCCAAGGCCTAAAAAAATGTTGTGTTGCCCTCAGTGCCCAGTTGAAATTCGCTTTAATTTAGGACATCCCTCCATCCCTCCCACCCCAAATCCCTCTCTCCATCTCTCCTTCCTTTCCTTTCCCTTCCTTCCTTTCCCTTCCTTCCTTCCCCCTCCCTCTCTTCCTCTTCCTTTCCCCTCTCACTCATCTCTCCCTCCCTCCCTCCTCTCCTGCCTCCCCTCCCTCTCTTTCTACCTTCCCTTCCTTTCCCCTCCCCAATCCCATTCCATCACATGTACATAATGACATAAGCCCCATGTAACATGTTTTAGAGGTCATAAATTATACTTAATGTTGCTTTGGGTACACCAATTGACAAAGGTGATAGCACTGATGTCCACAACACCATCCATACAAAGCAACTCTTACTTACCTTACTGCTACAGCAGTTATCACAAACCCGGGCCTTCATGATGTTCCCCCTTACCAAATTATGATTTATGATGAGTCTTACCTTGGATAATTGGTTAAACTTGGTCAGCTCTGGTTTGTAGTACAGTTCATATGTAATATGTCCATCTTGAGTTGGTTTAACACTGCCCTGTGGAGATGATTTATCTGAAGACTTTTCACTAAGTTTCTTGTAAGCATCTAGCTGACTTAGAAGCTTCCTACATAAAGAGTGAGGAAAACATACTTCAAATAAATAAGCGGTTCTACTATGACATGCATGTGTCTATTCTTGACCCATTTTGCGGCTTATCTTCCAGCAGTCTTTGGACACAGGAGATTTACCTCTGGACTGGAGAAAAGCTAATATCACTCCGCAATTTAAAAAAAAAGGTGCCACCTCCGACCCTGCAAACTATTGCCCAGTGTCCTTGACATGCACTGCTGCAAGTTGTTAGAACATATCATTGACAGTAACCTGATGCGACACTTGTCTGCTCACAACATCTTGGCTGGAAATCAACACGCCTTCAGGAAACATAGATCTTGTGAGACCCAACTCATTCTTACTACTTACGATCTGGTTAAGAATTTTGACAACAAAAAGACCACTGACATGGCAGTTCTAGACTTCTCGAATGCCTTTGATGTCATCCCCCACCAGAGACTTCTGATGAAACTAGACTTCTATGGCATTCGTTCAAATACTAAGAGATGGATCTCCAGTTTTCTGACAAAGCGACTTCAGCGAGTTTGCGTGAATGGACAGTGTTCACAATGGTCACCAGTCCTTAGTGGTACACCCCAGGGCACAGTTCTAGGCCCCCATCTGTTTTTGCCTCATATCAACGATATTCATGAAAAGATTACCAGTACTACAAGGCTTTTCGCCGATGATTGTCTGCTATATAGACCCATCGCTTCTGTAAAGGATGAAGAGGCTCTCCAGCAAGACGTCGATACTATGGTCCAGTGGGCCAAGACTTGGGGCATGCAATTTAATCCATCTAAATGCAAAACCATGCGGGTCACAAGGAAGAGATCTTCACCGTCCTACAAAATTCTTGGCATCACCCTGGAAGAGACCGACCAATCCCAGTACCTTGGTATCAATATACAAAAAGACCTCCGTTAGAATAGCCAGACTCATCATGCAACAGGAAAAGCCACACAGGTTCTCAACTTTCTTAGACGGAATTTTTATCACTTCTCATCCCCCGTAAAAGAAAAGCTGTACTTGACTCTTGTCCGCCCTCATCTGGACTATGCAACTGCAGCATGGGATCCTTATACAGCCCAAAACATCAATGCTATTGAGAAAGTGCAACGTCAAGCAGCACGTTTTGTAACCAACAATTATGGGAGGGACGTCAGTGTTACAGATCTTCTCAATCAACTCGAATGGAGTTCACTTCAACAAAGAAGGGAAGCACATCGCCTTACTTGTTTATAACATGATCTACGGGCAACTCGACATTGACTATTCATCCTATACAAATCCTAAGCCAAATAGACAGAGAAGAGGACATTCAAACCAATTTGAAATTCGCTTTGCTAGTACCGACGTCTACGCAAACTCATTTTTTCTAAGAACCGTTTGTTTGCTCGTATCCACAAGTCATTGGTAATGGCTTTGTGGTGGTGTCAGGATTTGTTAAGCTAGTGTGCTGATCCGGGGCCGTGTGTATCCATGATACGGACGCTCCTAACATGGCCCGCTATTTGAGGCTGGGGCGGATTGGGAACAGTCAGGGGTTTACACCCTACTCTTATTCGATACTGACTGCAATGTACATGTACAGTTGTGACTCTCTGTACACGGGACCGACGGCTTAACGTCCCCTCCGAAGGACGGGATGCTTTCATGATCCATTTGCCCAATTCCCAGTGAACCATGGAGGAGAGCGGTATTCTGTATTTAATGAATAGCTGGTATACAGATCAAATCCAGAATTGATAGTACCCGAATAAATCCCAGCAAGTGCCACGACCCCACCGGGATTCGAACCCGGGAATTTTGATGGTAAAATTTGCGCCAGAGGCAAGCACCCTAACCGCTAGGCCACGCTCTCCTAAGAACCGTCAAGACATGGAATAAACTCAACCAGAAGACCATTGACCAAACAATCATTCTTTCAAAGCTGCAGTCATAAATTAACTGAAATTAATTCCTTAGCCGTCACATCGCCACCCCAGTCAAAACTCTACCATGGAGTATTTTGGAGGAATACCAACCAAGTACCAAGTATGACCTGAGTTTGGGGGAAATTGGACTGATGGTGTTCATGCATGAACAAGTGAAAAAGGATAACGGAAATTTTAACACACTCACATACACACACACACAAGTGGACGGACATACAGAATTTGGATAAGTATGTGCCGAGTGCATAAATATCTTTTTGACATGGGGGGGGGTGGGGTTGATGAAAATTTATGAATGAAATGGTTTGCTGAAAAGATCTGTTCTAGTACATATGCAGAGGAAGCCAAAACCTAAAATCAATAAATGTAATTCTAATTAGCGGATCAAAATATGCGTGCTGCGAAGCACACCGAAGTTTACCATTTTTAAACTAATATGGTAAAAGTAATGAGGTTATTATTTGGTCTATAAAACATATGCACGGATGTCAACATGGGGGGGGGGTGATCATATTGACCATTCCTTCTCATCAAAATATTATTGTATCTTTATCATATATTATTTCCCTTGTTCTTACTTTGGTAGCATTCCTTGTGGATCGGCCGCCTCCTGCATGGCACTAGTACCTAGAATCTTCTCCAGATGTAGCCCGCAGAGTTGTTCTTGCAACTGGACCACCTGGTGGGCAAGGTCTACAGGAGACAGTCCGGAACTTGTGCGTCATATTGCTGTTTTACCAAAATGAATTGATGTCAATCACATGATACAATAGTATTTATGAAATTGATGTACAAGGTGTGGCTTATTGTACCCTTCGACGTCATGTTAGGAACAAACGCCATCTACAGTTTCCGATTTTAAAGGAGAAGATTTTCTGTGTTCATTCAGTAGTGAGTGAAAATTATAATTACAAAGGATGGAAATGTGTAGTTATTAGGCTAAATAGGAGTAATTTGGTGCTAGATACCAACTGTGTTTTGGACTCACAAGCATACTTTGGGAATTTAACATACCTGCCAACATTGAGAACCCAAAAATCAGATGGATGGTCGCGAACACCTCATCACGAAAGCCCTTATGGGTGGTGTCTATTTGTGATCCACTTTAAGGCCTCTAGTGGAGTACCAGGGAAGTGTCTCCTGAAGGTAATGGGTTTTAGTGTTTTTAGCCCCAGGAAGAGCTTTCCAGAGCCCACCAAATATTTCCAGGTCTTCTTTGGCAATTAACTTTCAAATTTTTTTTTAAATATTTTCAGAATAGGGATAAATCTCTTTTTGCAGTTTGAAAGTTCAAAATAGGGATGATTCCTATAAAAACAGGGAAGGTTGGCAGTATGATTTAAGGTTAACAAAAATCCTATTATTTTTGTTGCCTATGATCCTGCATAGCTAATAGTATTACTTCTTAACCAGCACCTTTGGTAGGTATATCAAAGCACTTCTTATCGGATTATAGAAAGTTTCAAATAGAAGATCGGTTTCAACAAAAACCAGTGAACACATTTAGTGTGGCAGGGATATAGTCCGAGGTGGAATTTTCATTCACTGTTTTTGCTATGTATACTACATCTTTGTCTATCACCAGGGTGTGACAATTTACTTGCCCGACTGTATATTTACAAGCAGTTAGGATGAAGTTGTACTCTTGTCAATCACGCAAAGTTCAAACAATGAAAGAACACACCCAATTATCCTGTTTACTTCTGCACAAAATCAATGATTTCCAACAGACACTAGACAAGTATTTCAGGCGATTCGTGTTAAATTTGTTAACACCTCACTCTAATTGGAGAATATATGTTATAGATGTCATTAACATTAATATTCCAAGACAATAGCAAATTTTTGATGAACAGGATACAACTTCAACTAACTGCTTGAAAATATGTTTCGGGCAGTAAAAGTGTCATTGACAGTAACTTTTTGATTGTGAATGTAACGATTTAGAAGAAGGGACAAAAAACAATAGTCTTGTGTCACTCTGAAGATTTCAGATTACTAAAAGCACTGGAGACACAACCAAAAACATCATAAGTCATTTGTTGCTATTATTGTTCAATACCTTAAGTTTTTACTTCTTCTGATAGTTCTCTCTTTCATGTTGCAACGCTGGAAACTTCTGCACTGGGGTCTCCTTCATCCCGGAGCTTCTTCAAGCTACAACACACAATATACAACTGATAGGGAGTTGTGGAATATGATTTTGATCTTTAACTTCTGCTACGCTACAAATTAGCATATTTAAAAATTCTTACAAGAATTATACGCTCAAGGATCAATTTTGGACTACCCTGCTATACTAAGCCAAATCATGATTTAACAATTTTATAACCCTAAACACTAAATCTACACTACCAAACCGTAGCACCAACTCAAACCTGAATCGAAGCCCAAATTTAAGGCCTCGCCAAACAGTTTTTCGTTTCACTGGCTTTTGTCTTTGACTTAGTGTAAATACTTGCTAGGGTTATTTGTCTTTAGATTTTGTTATCATCATTTTCTGTGCTTGTTCATGTTATAATTTACTTTGTGTTTCTTTGCAGACATCTATCAATCTTGATACACACTGTTAGGTTGACATATTGAAAAGCGTGGGAAGTTGTGTAACATTTTACACATTATAAATAAGACTTTTCATATCACCAAACAAATAAAGCAGACTAGGACCAGGAACAATAACCAAGTTTAGATACAAAACCCTGGCTGATTGGATCATTACGGGACATTACATGCGCAACACCTCTGAGTAACTGATCAAAATATTGCTGCTTTATCTCTGTGTAAATCATACCAACATTCTTACAGTATAATGATTAGACTCTTATATGAAATTACCTTCCAAGTGACCGATCAAAGTAGTGGTTTAGATGCCAATATATAGGAGGTAGTGCCCCGGGATAACTTATACATTGACTGGACTTTTTGGATAGTCCTCGGAAATGAAGTATGTTGCAGCCACAAAGAGAAACCTTTTGATGCAATACATCACATATGTTGCACACCATTTCCTGCATGACTTTGTACCAGTCTACAGGCCCCTCAACCAGTGTCGGGCACAGACCTTTTTTTCTGGGGGGGGGGGGGGGGGCACAGTTAGTTTTTTATTGGCCCCAAAATCACTGATTTTGCCAAAATTTTGTGATTATTTGCCAAAGGCGCCAAATTTGCCAAAAAATCTCCTATTTCCCTTTTGGTGGGGGGGGGGGGAGGGGAGGGGCAAAATGGAGGGGGGGGAAGAAAAAAAAAAAAAAAAAAAAAAATTAGCTCATAATGTGGGGCACCGCCACTGCCCTCAACAATGCACATGTATGACCAATGAGATGATTGGCACCACAAAAACTCCACTTGTGTGATTGCGTGGCATATTCAAATTTATTTAGGATCCCTGAATAAACTTGCCAGGCTACAAACCATATTTCAAGGCTCTCTGAAGTTAATTACGAAAGGGAAAAAATAGTGCCAATTTCCCGCATCACCTTATTGATTTATCTTACCAGTTCATTTCTGTTCTTGGTACAGCCTAACTGTCCTTCTAGAGTGTGTAATCCTGTCAGAGAAATCTATATCAACATGAAAATAAGAGTGATTAGTGAATATATGGACAGGTCAAGTACTGTACAGTACTTTAATTTCTTCAACAGTACCAAATTTTGCCATATTCATTTCGTAATAAAAGGCTTGTTATGTCTGTGAGGGACCGTTTTTGAAGTTTCACATTTGCCACTAAAAATCATTACTTAAAATACCTTTTGAAAGCCTTTCTAGCTTGTAATTTCGTTTTCTGATCTGATCTTGCTCGTTAAACGGTGTCTTATACTTCTTATGGTTCGAAAATACATGCCTATGCTTTTGTTATTACAAGGATTAAGGATTGTTAACGATACTTCAAAATAGTGGTTTTACTTGTCAAACACACGTCAAATAGAGGGAAGTTTGTTTCTGTAATATATTCACAGTGTGGGTTGCATGTATCAGGGATGTTCTTCTAAAGTTGTTTTTCCCGTGTTTTTCAGGTTGTTTATTTAAACTTGTGGACACAAACTTTTCAAAATTCCAAGTGGGCTGGTTTCTTTTTTCTCTCTTCTGTATTTGGTGTTAAATTCCTAATTTTTTTGAGTCATAAGGTATCGGTCGAGAAAAGAGGAAGGCCCTGGGTATCAAAACTTTAGGAAGTAGTTTTTAACCAAACTCTCTATATTCTATATTTGGAATTTTGTTAATAAAGTGTTTAATATTTGAGAAAATTTATATTTTAATTTTTAGGAACCAAATAAAAAAACTCTCGTAACTTCAATAGAAACACTATTAAACACAACACATTTACAATCATGCTTAAAATTCTCTACAGTACTCTTTGTGGGGCTAAAAATTAGCATAAAAGTCGTGTTTTATGTGTTAGAATAGATTTCTGGGATCACAGGACCCTGTTGATGTGAAATTTCCAAAACTGATGCATTGTGGGATTGACTCAAAACACCTCTGCATCTTACCTGTGTTTCCAGCAGGAATCTTCTTGTTTGAATTGCCGTAAGCTGTACATTGGTATCCACGGCAAATCTCCACCCTTCACTATAAGTTCTGCCTGCAACTGATATTATGAGTGCCATCACAATTATGAAACTTGGCTTCATCAAATATTTGTACAATATTAAATTACAAAAGTCATTTTGAATCTGACATATCATTTATTGTGAGCTTTAATTGCATGTATGATGTATAACCTGGCCTAACCATCGAAGGCATGAGACGCCAATCAAGCTTGCAACATATTGCATGTTAATTGCAGTCGGACGTCAGAACTTTTTATTTACCTACAATGGCTTCATGCACTTCGGCCGCTTTGCCTTCAGAACACCCATTGCCGTCAATTGCACTTCGGTGATTTCCCCGAGGAGATCGCCAAAATCATTTAGTTCATTGCATTTGAGACGTACACACACAAAAACACAAAGTTCCGGTCGCCCTGTTGCCATCCCAGCATGAACCACCTTCCAAAGTCCCACGAGGTTTCCCCACACGTTGACTTTACGTTGGACCTTCTAAATTTTGCAGATGTGTCAAGGTAAAATTTTACAAACGGAGTAGGGTGTACTTCTAATTCCGGTCGTTAATTTCAATTGACTTGAGATGCTCTCCCAATTAATTTTAGGGGAACTCTTTGTGAGCGGCAATTCTGTGAGTTTTAAAATAAACCCTTGGAGAGCGTTCAGTTTATTTGGCATACGATAAAAACAAAAAATTATGATACAACAAGATAATTACAATTTCTAAAAATACAATAAAACATTTTAAAAGAACAATATATATTACATTACAAGAGATAGCCCAAGAAAGCCATTAAGAGCTTATTTCCATTGGGGTCCATTAAATATTAAAACAGCATTAATATATCTCACAATAATATAAACACAGAGAATATTGCACTAATCGGTTAAACAACTGCAGATGATAAGGGAAAATCAATGTTAAAAAGTGGCTTTTACTACCTTTTTAAAATTGTAAATGGGTTTTCGAAGCCCTAATGTGAGTTGGTAACAAAATTCCATTCCTGAATACCAGTAAAGAAAAAATGAATGCCCATGTGGACCTCTGGAACCAAAAAGTTGTTGCACTGCCCCTAGTATAATACATGTGGAGATTGAAAGTTTGATGAAATGAGAATTAAAGAGTCAAGGTGATATGTCATGTAGATCTTAAAAACATGATTGAGTTTAGTTGTTTTACCTGTCTTCCACCTTTACAACACTCAGCTTCTTTAATTCATTGTCACCAATGTGGGACCTTGGTTCTAGTTTCAATATGAAGCGAATCATCTTGTTTTGCAAAACTTGCAACTTATTTTAACTTAGCGGAAAGGGGAGAAAAAAAAAAACCATGAAGTGACAACCATAGTTCAAAAGTGAACATTGTTATAAGGGCATTGCAAGGTTTTACGAGTTCTTTCCATTCAAAAAATGACCTGGACTGTACAAAAAGCTTAATCGACTGCTAGCCTTTTTACATAACGCCTGGCACAACACTTTCACCTTTGAGATCTTCATCAAGAGTAATCCCTAAGTACTTGACAAACTTGGCGGGATTGATAACTTTTCCATCGCAGGCAACTTAAAAACTACAACCTGCCAGTCTGATTTAGTTCCCAAAAAAGAAATAGCTGTTTTACCAAGGTGTAAGGACAATTGTTGTCAATCAGCCCATTGTCGGCAACGACCAAAGTTCTCTACTCAAAGATCAGAAAATCACTTTTGGGCAGCGAGAGAGACAGAAAGAAAGAAAACAGAGACAGCAAAAACGAGACAGACACACAAAGAAATACAGATTAGAAAAAAGGATCTCCTAAGTCGTCTGCTGGTCATCTTCAGGAAGATCACTGGTTTCAAATACATCTGGCTGAGTATCCTGAACAGGATTAAGATAATACAAGAATTTCCCAATGTTAAGTTCCTAATAATACTTTACTGGTTTGGGTGGGGACTGCATCCAGCAACAAATTGGTGACACTAAATTGGAAGCTTGATCCCTAATTGAATAACAACTTCCAAATGGTGCTCTACTAAACATATTGAGATGGAATTCCAACAGCGATAAGCTACGGACAGTTGGCGGGGTGGCCATGACCGCACTTGCTCCCACCGGCCGGCAAAAGAAGGTCCCATTTTGGAAGGTTGCCGACCGGCAATTTACTTCAGTGAAATGAAAAATTATAATATGTATAGATTGCCAAATAAACTCATAGTTTGTCCATTTGCCAGAGGGTGTTTGAATCAATCCATGATGAATAACAATGTGCCTATACTGTACTGTACAAAATGCATGTCAGTACTTAGGGATAAAAAATGTTCCAAAAGTTTAATAACCACAAGACTTTTCATAATCGTGCAAAAATCCCCTCAGTACTAATGTTTTTGTGTGCTAAAATGAGTGTTACAGTCAGGGTTTTTTTATGATTGTGTTAAGAATAGGATTTTATGTGATCCACATACCTTATTGTAGGTGAAATTTCCCAAAACTGGTGTACCATTGTGGGCTTGACTCAAAACACCCTCTGGTCCATTTGTGTCATAAGTGTAATCGTTACAACGGCACTCAGAGTAGCCTGCATATAGCTATAAACCCTTAAGTTACAAGTATTCTAATCCCCTACTCCCTTAGGCACACGTTTTCATGCCAAAACTACACTTGACGTTCGTTCAGTGGGTATATCTAAAACTGTGTGGTGTACAGTCCCACCTAATAATAACTGTATAACAAATTCGTATCCCATCAAAGGTAAACAAAACCTGGTGTAAAAATATTTATATTAAATGCATCTACCAATCTGTTTGCTCCAAATTCAAATTTCTAAAATGTAATGTGTCCCAAGTTTCTTTTTTTCATAACCAACAAAAAATACCACCTACATGTATACTTCAGCAACAATGGTGCTAAAGATTTTCATAAATTTCCCACTATGCCAGAGGAGAAAAACACTGCAGATATTCCTTTTCATCTGGGTGTGCATGGCCATTCTTATGTCATGCAGAAAAAGATTTCAGGATCATAAATGTGTTGGTAAGGAGTCTTTAAATGAATTTTGAAATCACTAGTTTTGGCTAAGTTTACAAACCATTTGAGTGCAAGATTTTGTCTGCCATTTTTTGTATTAAATTTTCTGAGGCTTTTTGGGTAACTGCAATTATAACTTACTACATGTAGTAGTATTTCATAGTAGGCGTGGGCTTGTTGAAAACATGCAATCTTTGATGCTCTGGGTACTCAAAAATCACCCGCAGTGTCGTCTGCGTCGCGGTTTGGGAATGGGGCCAAACGTCACCAAAATGTCACCCCATCCTGCCCCCGTCCTTTGCCCTACGAACTTATATATAGCGGGCAATGCAATTAGAAAGTTTCACATATTGACCTGCCAAAGTCACATGAGGTCCAAATCACATGAGTCGCAAACATGTCACCCCCACTCCACCTTCCCCCTCTCTCTCCAATTACAATCATGGTAGCCCTTAACGGAACTCATACTGCACAATAAATTAAGGGTTAACATTTTGACCTAATTATACATACAACCACATCAGACGACCAGAGTAATGCGCCTTCTGCAATTCTTGGTAGTTGTACACGACACAAAAATCAGCCTGCATCATGACTTTTTTGAAGAGGTACCGTACATGTACATGTATGGTTCAAATTTCCGCAAAAAATCCAGTTTTGAAATAACCATTCCCTTTATAGCCAAGAAAATGACATTTGATGAAGATCATTTTGTACCCGTCTATGGGGAGTTATTTACACTTGGTGTGATTCAGCACTGTTGGTAACCCACACTTTAGAAAGGGCGTGTTTAAACAAATTCTAAAACTAACATGGAGGGGGGGCACACTAACAATGTTGCAGGGGTGTCTATTTTTCCAGAAAATAAGAATTGTTCCCTCTCCTTGCCTTATTTTATCCCAATTCTTCCCAAAAATTTAATATTGGTTCAAAGCATCAAATTCTTCCCCAAAAGACCATAAGGACAAAACCTATTCCCCCACCCCAGGAACGAATAATGGAATAATAGATACCCCTGCAATGTTGAGGCGCATCGAGCTGCATACATGGCTTTCCATGAAGAACTAAACCTCTAGCTCTGGTATTACTCTCAGATGATGTTGACTGTGCGTGAATCCCGAGCATTTGCCTCACGAGGACCACAGTGTAAATTTGGAACGATCCAAGTGCAAAAAAAAAACAGGAAAATAGGAAATGCATGGGCCACAAGTTTAATGGATGCAATCTTATGTCCTGCATTATAAAAATCAATGATGAGCAAGATTCTGATTAAAATAGACCTACCAATCAACATTTCAATTTCAAAGTTTCAAATATGTGCACATGTTGCCTCTAACTTTATGGCAACACAGTTCCATCCATGATGTGATTCTATTTCAGTGAGCAAGTTAATCACAGAAAAGTTGTATGTACAACTGCACATGGATTCACCCAAAATCACTAACAAATTACATAATTGGGTGCTTTTTAGGCCATTTTGGGTAAATACACCCAATTTAATTGAATTGTTTCTTTTCTAGGTCTCTCTCTCTCTCTCTTCTGCTGGAATCTGCCCAATGCATGTGAATTGGGTGGATTTCTAAACACCCATTTCATGTAAATTGGGTGTTTTTTATGCCATTTTTGATAGCATTTGCTCATATCATGTGAATAAAGTACTCTGACTTCTGAGAGTTGTGAAACCAAAATGGGTCTTTTGTAGTGCTTCCTTTCCCATCCTTCTGAACCACTTCTTTTCTTTCACAAAAACATGAAATATGCTATCTTCAGCAGATTAGCAAAAATATTGAGGTTCATGTGCTTCACGAAGCACAATATATAGGGGTCATTCCATGTCAATTCAACAAATGGCTCCCGCATGACCCTCTCAGATTTTCTTTATATTTTGGTGGAAAGTTGTACCTATAGTCATAGGAAAAAAATGTTTCAGGTCGGTAGCCCTTATAGTTTTTGTGTAGCAGCCGAACAGAGATTGGTAGTCGGGGTCTAAATTGGCTTCCAAAAATGACCATTAAAATTTAAGAGGCCTGTATTTCCTTAAATACAACAGTGAGGGATATGATTCCTCTTATACCAACTAACTGTCCGCTAAAATTTATGAAAATAAACAAATCGGAAAATTTCACACTTGCATATTGCGTAACAATAACGTGTGGTTTTGGTGTGTGGCATTAACTCTAAAAAATAAAATTTAATGAATTTTTGAAAGGAGATGATCACATCCACAATTTTGGTACCACGTTTAATTATAAAGCTGAATTTCCCCTTTCATTTAATACCAAACCATGTTTTTCCATAATGATAATTAAAGTTATGAGTAATTAACGCATAACGAGGCATGCAGGGTGGGGATGTGAGGACACGGTCCTGGTACATAGAAATGTGTATGTAATAGGCTATGCAAGTTCTAATTGTCTTATATAACTGCCAATAGTAAATGAAATAAAGTAAATGCCGTGTAATAGTTAAATGATGTATTGACCTCTAACAAATCTAGTATATTGTAAATTTAAACTTCCAAGGTAATAGTTAATTATGTTAATTAACCTGTGAATGTTGAGAAATGAATTTGCACGGGATGCATAGACGTATACTTTACCAAATATTTTGGTATAGAATGACATTGTTCCCACATTAAAATGGCATTAAAATTAATCCTTTAATTTCAAATAAAAATTGTATTTTTAATTAAATTAGCCTAATTAAAACACTTTAATAATTAGGATTTATTAACAGAAATGTGACCTTATTGTTACCAGAGCTGTAGATCGCAGGTCGCTTTTCCAAGCACCAGCAGCATGAAGTGAATAATACAATTAGTTATGCAAGGGATCTGTTGTGGTACCACGCAAGGAACTTACTTCTATATGGATATCATTTATTGAAGTGGACTTGAGGGTTGTAGTTACTTAGAAAAGAAACACATGCATGCCATCCAGATTTCAATTACACATATGAGCTTGTGCTGAGGTAGTTGTTGACAAAGACAAGTATGAGGAAAACAGCGAAGGGTGTTTGTTCAAAAGCGATGACAGATTCCTATAAGCAGGTATGTGGAATGTATGTAACTCAATCCAGAAAAAGAACAAACTTTTATGTTC
Source organism: Ophioderma brevispina (assembly GCA_023653785.1). Lineage (NCBI taxonomy): Eukaryota > Metazoa > Echinodermata > Ophiuroidea > Amphilepidida > Ophiodermatidae > Ophioderma > Ophioderma brevispina. The sequence goes on from JAMKCH010057429.1 coordinate 37,269, forward strand.
GCCAAACAGAGATCATGAAGGTAGTATGGTCACTATTGAACTTCTGAACAGCAACATCAATGATGGATATGCAATCATATGAAAAGTCAAGATGTGAGTTTAATACATTGGATAACTTTTAATATGTTATTTTACTGTATGTTAGAAGTTTCCAATCACAATTATACCTCAGAAAACTTGTAGTATACCCCTGTTGATCTCCAACTTTTGAAATTGTCAAAAACACTTTTTTAACATGATTTTCGAGTGGACGATTTTCACGGCTGATTTTTTCTATTAAGCATGGATGTGAACCCCAACAAACTACGTACGTATGGATGGGCTTTGGCTTGAAGAATGCAAATATGCCATTAAATCTCCAGTAGGGTGAAGCATAGAGAAAATTTGGAATTATAAATGGATTGACATTTCTGGGTAAAATTTCAAGTTTTGTTCAACCATAGTGTTTTCATACTTACCTCTACCATTAAATTAATGCCATATTTGGATTCCTTGAGGAAAAGCTTTCTAAAAATGTATACTTTTCCTAGGGTAGGGTTAATATTTTTCAGCTATGAAATTTTTTAAATAAGCGGAGGTGCATTTCTTGGAATTTTAGCTTCACGCTCGTGCCACCCACCTTGTGACGCGTGGCCCTTATGGCAAGAACATGTCCAAACGACACATCGAAAAATTATATAGCGAAATCGCATGCACTTCGAACCGCGCCCTCACCAAGTTGGGAAAAAATCCAATGATCATCCTATTTGAGGGGTCAAAATGTCATGTGGTCCATACTTGAATTTTTTTTTAAAGTTTCCATTTTTCCATTTTGAGTTTTTTGCGTTTTTTTTAATGACGTCATAATTTATTACATCATATTAAAATGAACACGAAACTTCGCTATATATTTCATGTTCATATCAGTGCAAGGTTCAGAATTTGGCAGTCTTGCGCATGTGTCAATTCCTGAAACCCAAGAAATTTGGTATTTTGTTAGGAATTTTTTAAAGGAAATGGTGTTTGCTACATTACTTTTTATTGTAGTGCAGTGGGCAATTTCCACGGTCATGGACGTTACCTTTTGCCCACCCTCTGTATTCAAAATGTATTCCACATTTTGAAAGCTAAGGAAATTTAATTTATTTCTGATACTGATAGTTGACATACTAATGTTTAACAGAACATCAACATCGAAAGCTCTAGTTCATGAACAAGAAAATAGCTTCAGAAGTCGCCGTCATGGACGTTACGAAATTGGACAAGCAGTTTTTTTGGACATCATTTATAACCAAAACTCTCTGAAGTTGCAATCTCAGTTTCATTATTCCCGTTTATTATTTTAACTATGGTAACACTTTATTTAACTTGAATTAAATAAGGAAAGCACCTTTTTATAATTAAAATCTTCCAAATGTAACGTCATGGACGTTCATTTGTGTAAATTTCATGGACGTTACATAATTGAATTTTCAACATTCGCTCATTCAAATTTGATAACCCATAGTGCTTATTGCATTGCTTATAAGTTTGTTTGATGCCATAATTTCTTATTGTGAGTTGACATGAGTTTGCAAGTGTGGTTATTTAAATAAACCCTTTTAGTCAACCTGGGTACGAGGGCACGTTTCTATTGTTTTTCACACCACGCTTTTGAAAAAAAATCTCCTCTTAATATTACCACTAGAAAGATACCAAATATGTGACATGTCACTAAAAATTTGAGCATCTTAATCTTTATTAGTTGGCGTAAAAATTCATTTGAATATTGCATGATTGTGCCCAGTGAAAGCACAGGGGTCAATGCACTTTTCCCTGTACAAATTCAATGGGAGTATTTCCAAAAATACACTTTAGGCCTATCACAAACTAAAGGTGTAGAAGGGTGAAACTTCTTGAAGCAGGTAAACTTATGATTATCTTTCCAGTGTGTTACCCATTTGGAAGGTAGCGTATTTAAAAAAAAGTTGCGAAAATGATGTAAACGCCCTCGTGCCCAATTTGACCTAAATGGTAATTTTAAGAATTTAATTCAAAATGTCATGAAAACTTAAGACAGATTTCTCTGACATCAAAAATATAATTTCTAAACATTACCCCATAACAACATCCCATTAAAACATTTAGGGGGTTTATGTGGGAACGTTCCCTGACGAGTCCAGACGCTAATTAGAGATTTCTAATGAGTCTAATTATTTTTTTTCACTTGTTATTATCTCCATATATGTACATTAACATGTATGTACTAGATATGCTTATAATCCAATTGTGGTAGTGAGTTATAGAAAAAAATAGTATAAAAAAATAATGGACATTACATACATTTCGTGGAAAATCAGAAGTACAATTTGAAACTCAAAGAGTGCCCTCTTAGAAAACTGCATTTGATTTAAAAGTGTAAAGTTATAAAAAGTACCTATCTTGGTATTAGAGTTAAGAAATGAATACATTTCAGTGGTCAATATCATAGATATAGGACTGAAATATTTGACAGCACCAATTTTAGGTAAAATGGCAAAAATCTGTTATTCGTAAATACATTTTTTCCAAAAAACCATAAAAAATAAGAAAAACACGGAAAAATTCAATATTCGAATGCAGATTTATACAGATAAGGTGACATCTTCTTCCATGTCATTGTAAATGTGGCATTAAAATGAATTTCAATTTTTAGGACTTAAAGGAAAATATTCAAGATTTTGGTCAAGATCAGTTGACTTACATTCATTAAATATATGGACATACATTCACGAATTTCCGAAAAAAATAATACAAATTGATGTAAAAGAACAAAATAGAGGCATTTAAATTTTTGCTTTTTTGACATACGAAGAAAACGGGCAGATTTTTTTTTTGACACGGCTTCATGATCAAAAGCCCCAATTGTGCTTCCTCGTGACGTCAAAGTGATGACCAAAACATCGTGTGACTCGAATTGTATGCTGACACTGTAATATTGATGGATTAATGAATGAAATAATAAAATTTAGAAAAATAAGTTACCGAATGACATATTTTGTTCATTTCGTTGTGTTTAAATATTATTAAGTGGAACACTGCGATGAGATGGGTCACAACGACGTCGTAAATTATGGATGGTCTCCACTTTGACGTCACCATTTGCCTGCGATGTGGATTTGTCGGAATCGTTTTTCGAGTAAGCTATTGGGTGGAAAATAAAAAGGGCAAAATACTCACATGTGGGACAATTTTCAACTTATTTTGATTTATATGTAATCTACGTTACTTAAGCTTTCCATCCATACCAAATTTTCAACATAGTCAGAATCATGACAATTTCCTTTAAGGGGACATTGCCCTGGAATTGCCCCAGTGTACTAAGTGGAAATTACTAGAAAACCTTGATAAAATTAAAGCATTTGTAACATATAATTTTCGCACTCAATTATTTTCACGACGGCAATTTTAAATTGATTCAATTCCAACAATTGGTTTGCAAACTTGTAAGAAAATGTTCATATATTCAACCTAAAAACATTACATTATGGTATTCTGTAATGATTGTGATGAAATTTATGGAAAAATGCTGACAACAAAAGATGTTTTTTAAAATTATAAACAACGGTCTTATGCACACTTACAAGTCACAGACATGAGCAGGGGGGTAGCATGAATTTAACACTGGCGTATGCTACTCTCAATGTTAATTATGTTGACCACAAAAGAATTATGGCAGAGTCTGTACATGCTGCAGGTTTTTTTCACAAAAGTTAATTTTATGGCTGGAAAATACACTTACAGTAACACGCTAGTTGATCATTGTTCAAAGCACTCTCCGTATCTCTTTGTACCCCAGGAGCGTTACCGTTGGGGTCGTTTATCAACTTACAGTTGATATGCAAATTTGCGCGTCACGCCCGGGCAGTGTTTCATGGAAGTGTGTTTACGCGGTACGCTTACGTCGGCGTGCTGTTCGTCATGTTTAGAACTCTGAGTACGCGCAGGTACACCAGGTGCAAACTGTAAAGCAACAAACCCAACCAACACTATCGTTTTGCTTTAGATTTTTTTAAATATTAGTCTAGGAAAGCTTTTGTCGAACTGGGAACATTTTAGTGTTATAAGTGAAAATAATTATGTTCCTGTAACTATACACGATATTAATCAGGTTTCATAAAAATTTTCGTTGTTGAAAGGGATTCAAACATGTTACAGAGTGGTTCATCACAAATCAACAACTCTGCATCCGATGCGTCCGCGTATTTTTATCCCGCTCGGGCGGCTAAAGCCGCCCTCGCGAGATAAAAATATGCGGACGCATGGATGCATCGTTGTTGATTTGTGATGAACCACTCTGTAACATGTTTGAATCCCTAAGTGTATAGCCATGTACACGAAATAAGATATGCAAAAATTACCTTGTTAATTTCACAAATTTCCAGTGTATAGTTCAGTTGATTAATAGAGCACTACAATTTAAAATAATGTAGGAGCACATTTTCTTTAATTAAAGTATCAAACTGGGATTTCCTGGGGTTTTAAGAAATTGATGTGCTGCAAGACTGCCGAATTCTGCAACCTTGCACTGAATATTAACATTAAAAAAATAGCAAATTTTCAGCGTATCGTTTGATATGAAGGAGCCTTATAAAATTATAGGCATTTTGAGCAGTTGTAGCACAACCTAGAAGTATCCAAAAATGCACTTTAAAAAAAAATTCAAATATGACCACATGAACCCCTCAAAGAGGATAATTGAGATTTTTTCCGACTTTGTGAGGGCGCTGTTCGAAGTGTAAGCGATTCGCTTCTATAATTTTTTATAGATGTGTCAATTTTGACATGCTCTTGCTATAGAAAAGTCCTAAAAAATAATATTTTATGAAGAAATATGTCTTTTTGGGCCCAAACTTGCATGTTTGTAAAACAAGCATGTAATTTTGCGCATAATTAGCGAGCCCGTTTCGCAATATGCAAGCGTGAAATTTTCCTATTTGTTTATTTTCATAAATTTTAGTGGACAGTTAGTTGGTAAGAGGAATCATATCCCTCACTGTTGTATTTATGGAGATACAGGCCTCTTAATTTGGAATTTATTTTAATGGTCATTTTTGGAAGCCATTTTAGACCCCGACTACCAATCTCTGTTCGGCCGCCACACAAAAACTATAAGGGCTACCGACCTGAAACTTTGCATTTTTTCCTATGACTATAGGTACAACTTTCCACCAAAATATAAAGAAAATCTGAAAGGGTCATGCGGGAACTTTTTGAAATTTGTTGATGGACCATGGAATGGACCATAGGCCTTAGCATTAAGAATACTAGTAATCAAAGAGATGACAAGGATGGTTCTAACTAATATTATAGTCAACAACAATGACTAATCTTGCCTGAATACAATGAAATACTGTTGTTCTCAAATTAATCAATTTGGGATAATTCTACCAAAAATAGGGAAAATGATGAAAAACAATTTTTTTGTAACCTCAAAACAATCACCCTAGAACCGCTTGACATAGGAAGTTTAAATTTGCGATAATTGTTTCTTATGAGGAGTACTTCAAGTTTGGACTAAAGTGCCAAATAGATAAAACATTCCAATTTTAAAAATTTCATTTGAGATTTTAAAGTTAATTGGCAAAATAATTTTTTGTGAAAAATTGTTTGCCTTTGAGGCTTTGTGATCTCACTGAATTTGTCTAAAAATAGCAAACCTTGCCATAATTGACAATTTAAAATCGCCCAATGCGCGACATCAGCAGATTCGCGATATTCGGCGACCTCGCGACCAGATTGAGCACTGCCTAAGTACTGAACGTATGTCAAAACAGTATTTTGAATGGAGATTTCCTATCTTGGATATTGGAGTGTTTTCCTCTTTTTTGTCCATATTTCAGTTGGAAATATTGTATATAGAATGTACAAAACTCCTCCCTTCAGTCTTAATTTTAAAAGCTATTCCTGTGGGAATTTCAAAGGATCAAATGCCAGGGGGGGAGGGGGGGTGCACTCACACATGATATGGGTATAAGGATGGGCTTCCAGGCATTGGTGACAGAGGACTGAAAATATAAGGGTCTTTGGTTGAGAGTACCACCCATCGCATGTGTTGTCTTCAGCTTTTTTGGCTCCGTACAAACCCTCAGACACACAAGGCCAGGAATAGGATTGCACAGCAGCATTGTTTTGTGACCATCATTGTTTTTTTACTGTGTACTTTCATTTGACAGGAGTAGCACTACTTGCATACAAAGACTGGAATTACTGGACAAGGGTATATAACAAGATGGCCCACTGAATTTGAGAGATGGTCACTCATCCACGCAATTTCACACCTTATGAATAGCTTATCAACAACCTCAACAATGGGCGTGAAGATTGGCAGTGCTGTTGTCTATGTAGTATCATGTATTTACAATGCACAAAACCACTTTTCCTGATTTTTTATGAAATTTAGCAAGTGTAGTCAGTGTTAATGTGACAATTTGGATTAGTAGCACAACTAAAAGAAGATTTAGGTTACGTTCACTATACACTGTACCATATTTTTAAGGCAGTTCACAGCACCAACTTAAGGCAGTGTGACAGCACCAACTTAGGGGCCATGTAGAGAATGTGTGTGGTGCGTTTCAATACCCGTCTTCCATGGGTCGGACAGTAGGAGGAAACCCATGGATTCGATCCATGTAGGTTGAGAGACAGCAAAATTGCCCCAAAATAGGGGCTTTCGAGTGACAAATTTGCAAAATTTTCGAAAAAATGGGGGTCGTTGGGTGAGGATTTTTGCCAAAATATTCCTTAAAATAGGGGTCTACATGGGTAAAAATCGACAGCGGGACACAGCGCCCCGACATGGCCTTTCTAATCCCGCGAACTTTCGACACGCAGTCTCTTATCGAGCGACGGAAATTTTCCAAAAATTACTGAACTCGTTCGACACGCGACACTTTTGGGGGAAAAACTTAAAAACCGACGTCCGACTTTCATAACTTCCGTATGCTTTGAAACGCGACACCCAACGTGTGGGAAACAACTTACAAGCCATAGAAGTCTAAGGACGTACAAAAACACCTCCAAAACCTATCTACCCGGGCGGCCTGAGAGTCTTAGTTTTACTATCCTCCTCAGACATTATCAGTACTATGTGTTAACATTTTTTTAATAAGCGGTTATAATTCATCTCTGTAAATGTAATTGTATAACTTCGCACTGCCGGCAGCTTTCCCGGCAGCCGCGCCGGCCCGCCGCATGATTTCTCTTTCAGTCATATGAAAATGACAAATTTGAGCAATTAAACACCTTATATCATTTATTTTAAGTGTCAAAATCTTAGGGTTGTATTTTTAAATGATTTATTAAAATAATTTGACTTATTTAAACTTATTACCACCATTTACCACCCCCGGTTGTTTTTTGTTTACTTCTAATAAGTGAATTCTTGGATGTTCCATTCAACAACGGGGTAACAAACGCAGCCGAGAAAAGTTTGTACAATCATCTTTAAATCGTGGCTATTTTACTTAAGGCAATAATAATTATGGTGATTAAAAAATTAACTGTGAATAGACAAAAAAAAATAGAGATTTTCGAATTCGTACTCTGTGTTTTTTGATTCATGTTTATTTACAAACTTGTATACCAAACCTCTTTTGATCGTGATAGGATTGTTGGGAATCCCGCGACCGATAAAATTATAGAGTCAAAATTCTTCGGGGAATCCCCCTCCGCTGCAAATTTGTTAACAATACCATCATTGCGAACGTCGGGTTGGTCTTACTCGCATACTTCATTAACACCCTATTAACTGCATAGCGTGTAAAATACAGCAGAAAGAGTCTACCGGCCCAATTGCAATTAGCAACACAAAATCAATCCTCAGCACGTGCATTGAAGACAGCTATTTACCGATGTGTCTTCTAAACATTTCTGATATAAATATCAATTTTTATTCGACGTATTTTTCACACACAGCGCTTATAATATGACTACTTCTAATTTTGATTAGGCCCTTATTAATTGGCTGCTCCAGTTTATATGTAATCTCTTGTTGATATTTGTAATCTTTCCTTTCATACATCAATGTTTTTCCAAATACTGGAAGCAAGCCAAAGTAACTCCTATTCTAAGGATGGTGATAAGTTTGATGTAAATAATTATAGACCCATTTTGTTCTTCCTATTCTTTCTAAATGATTGAACGTGCTGTCCATGATCAACTGTATAAGTTCTACCGAAAACAAATTTTGGAATCAGTCAATCTGGCTTTAGGCATAATCACTCTACCGCTACTTCTCTTATTGATTGTTTGATGACATCTGAATATATGAACAGGTCTAGTATCGGAGCTTGTTTCTTGATCTCAAAAAAGCTGTTGACACGTAAACTATGACATTCGTTTCAAAGCTTTGCAGATTATGGGGTCATTGGTGATACTTAAATTGGTTCAAATCAACTTAAGTGGTTGAATGCAAACGGAATTTAATGCTACACTTTCTGATTTTAGGCTGTTAAATGGCATTCCACGGGTTCTATATTAGTCCATTGCGTTTCATAATATAGTTTAATTCTCTTCCTGAATGTATTGATGGCAAATGTGTTATGTATGCTGATGATACAACTTACTTTTTTCACTCATCAGATCAACATCTCTTCAGTGTCAGATGAATGATAGTTGTGATGAAAAATTGCTTATGGTTTGAAGTCAAACCAGCTCACTCTAAAACATTAGGAAAACTAAGTACATGGCTTTTTGGAACCCAATCATGCTTGATAATTTCGAAACATTCACTTTTATGGTAATGACACATTGAAAGGTATTAAATTCAAGTAAATTGGGGGTCGTATTTGATCCAATTTTAACCTGGGCGATCATGTTGCTTATATTTCTTCTATTATTTTCTAAAAGTATTGGGGTTATTCGTAGAGTTAAGACCTATCTTTCTCCAGCCACTTTTAAAATACTCGCAAATGCTCTAGTTTTTCCACACTTTGATTATGCATCCTGTTTGGTCAAACTGCATCTCTGACCATCGTAATTCTCTCCAATCCTTCAAAACAAACTTGCCCATGTGCTACTTTCTGCTGACAATCGTACACCTTTCCGCTATGATGAACCTCTGGCTGGGAGAGATTTGAAATGAAAGATGGAATAAACACTTCTTTGTTTTTTTTAAGTGTCTTCAAAATCTTTGCTCCAACTTACCTCTCATCTCAATTTATTTTTACTTCTTCAATTCATCAAATGCACTAGAAAGTCAATCTTTTATACCCTTGTGTCTTGCCACCTTGGGATAACAATGCAGGCAAGCTGACATTTTATTAATAGAGTTCATCCAAGAGTTAACATACTTCATCTGATGGTTCGAATTACTTTGACTTCAAACTGACTTTAAATGTGTTCAAGTCCAACATCAGATTTGATCATTTGCCTTCACCTCTTAATTCCTGTGTTCCTTGGCTGTTTGTTTAAAATTTTTGTTTTTATATATTCATGTATGTTTATATTGCAAGGTATATAGTCTTCTTAGCTTAGTTTTTATAGGTTGTTAAATCCCTGCTCATGTCAATACCCATTTCATTGGCTTTTTGTTAAAATCTTTGTTTTTATATATTCCTGTATGTTTATATTGCAATTGTAAATCTTCTTATATAATTTTAAAGTTTTGTAATACCTGCTCATGTCATAACTGTAAATATGTATCAGGGTCTCATGGGAGACCAGTTTTTTGTACAACTGAATTGTGTAACCCTGAATAAAGAATGCGTTTATACAAAACAAAAAATACTCAGCAACGCAACGCGGAGCCAGGCCCAAGCCTCTCGCTCTACACAGGACGAGGGGGGTCCCGCAGCCTCCTCCTACTACTACTACTACACACTGAATTTTGGAAAAACAAAACTTTAAATTGTTCAAAACGGACATATCGAATGTTGTAGAATTATGTTTCGTGCTTAGCACTTGACAACATCGGACCAGGTGCACATTTCGCAACTGTCGTTGATCGTCATTACACAAAAGCCTAAGGCTAAGGCTCTAAACATTGTTGGACATATTCAAATTGTACCCAAAATAGTTCCAAAAGACTGGCGATGATAATTATTCATGACATGCACAAAGTTTTTTTAAGACGGCGATGCAAGAGGAATTCCAAAAACAGAGGTACTGTACGTATGTATGTTCCGATGATCTGAACTGTGATAAAGTGAAATGTTATCCCGGGATTTTATCGCAACTGGATTTCTTGATTCCCCACATTTTCAGCTCAATTGAGTAAATAATGCTAATTTATCATACTTAAAACAACAGAAGCGTGCCAACAAATCGGCAAATAGCGATCTCTAAATGCGTATTTTCTGGACCCTTGTAGGCAGAAAAAATCAACGTTGCCGATGCCAATAAATGATCGATATCCGATGGCACACAAATATAAAGTATCGACACGCGACCACGTTTGAGCTGGGGCTAAAAAGCGAACCGCGACACTCCAAGTGCGCTAAAATCGCGACACGGCGACAGCCGAGTTAATTGGCAACCATGTAGACCCCTAAATATAGGTTTAAAATTACTTAAAACACAAAATCAGAACAAATTAAAAAAAAAAACAAAAAAAAAATTGAGGGGTCTTGGGTGATAGGGGTAAAATGTTGACCAAAATATGGAGTTTTGGGTGAACATGGGTCTTTGGGTGCAACTAAAAAATATGGGGTCTTTGGTGGTGACAAACGTATGCTGAAAACAAAAAAAGGGGGTGTTAACAGCCTTACATACGAGTGGCTTTCAAGATGGGAGCCCCCCCCACCGGGCGCCGCATGTCCGGACTCCGCCGGCTCCGGGACAACTGGCACTTGCTGATGTTAATAAAAATAATAATAATGCTATTATTAAAGATAGCCGGAAAGAATTTGAGTATTCTGCCAAAGGCTACAAATTCGGCAACGTTAACGGAATATAAAACCGCATGTTAAAGGTGCCGAATTTTAAGTGTGCCAGAATTACTAAATTATCCCAATTAGCCTAATTGTTTCGCAAATTTAGACATAAGTATTAATCGGGTGATGAATTTTGTATTCTGCCACCACTTAAAAGTCGACACATTTAACATGCGGTTTATTCCGTTAACGTTCACGAATTCGTTAGCTGTGGCAGAATGCTAAATTCTTTCCGTATTATCTGTATTATTGTTTGTACACAGTTGTGACCCCCCCCTGATCAATAAATGTGCTGCACACAGACACAACTAGGCTCTCAATCCAACACACCCAGAGTGGCATGCATCCACCCCCTTGCAGACTCAAGACTAACGGCAGACAAGCTGTACAAACCAATGACCCGTCGTACGGGGAGGAAAATCTGTACGCGAGTTCAACGATTTTCTCAAACACACATTAAGCTAAAATACAATGCATAAAATCCCACACTGTCTATATACTACCAACGCAGTAATTATGCAATTCACCATTTTCATTCATTAATAAATAAATGGATTACTCACTATCCGGCAGATGGCCTCATACTTCGATCGGCCATTTTAATGTTGGCGGGGGTCACATGACCTACTCGAGACTTATCATGTTGTCGTTTTGCTTTTTTTAGGCATTTACCTGCACATGTAGCGTGCATAATGAATTTGATAAGCTTGTGGCTACAAAATAGTTTTAATGACCAAATAATTCTATGGAATGCTATTGTGATAAACACCAAACAAATTTATGCTCATGAAAACGAGATTTAGAGAGATCATGATGTCATTTTAGTCTTCAACTCGTCTCAGTTTTATGCACTCAGTTCAGATACTTACGTAGAAATCAGTAATGAACGTGTAATGGCACGAGGTTATAATTATACAACCCGTGATTATCGTAGGTGTCCTGATGATGTGATAATTCATGCACGTAGCACTGATAACAGTGCTTTTGCAAATAAGATTTAGCCTAGAAATCAACTATTAACCAAAACATTTTTACCAATCCGAGAGGATCACATATCATCTAAGGAATCAAAACTGTTAAAATAGGGAAAGAAGATAGGACACCTAAGTAGGGTTTTACACCTGCTGAATTGTCATCGAGTACCGGAAAAAATTCGCGGCGAAGATGGCTCCCGTTGTTTGTGGTTTTAAAATTGCCAATATGGACGGTTGTAATCATATATCAGCAAGGTTACGCAAAATTCCACTGCAAATCTTCTTTTCTACGTTAGCCGACATAAATAACGGAAAACAAAATGACGGACGCTGATGGTTCAATTTAAATGGTTTGCCAGTGTGAGGGACCATGAATTGAAAATGAATTGGCGTCAGGCTCGTCTGTTTGTGTCAAGTTCGTCAGTGACGAATCTGTTCAATTAGGGGTAAGTAAGTACACATTGACATGCATTGCAGTAGAATGCGTGTTCACAGCAAAACCAAACATTAAAAAGTTTGATGCTAAATTATTATGAACTGATCTGAATCAACAAGAGTGAATTTGACACAAGAATAAGAGGCCCAAAAAAATACTATGGCATACCACAGTGGCACAGGACGCCCCAATTCAGTTTCCGATAATCGTAACTAGAGGTTCTTTACATACACATTTTATGGCTGACTTTAACATTGGACTGGACCTCAATTACGAGAACTTCCTTTTCGGACCAGCGTACAATTAAGAAATACCTATGTATTCATGGTACGAGGCATCAAATACACACGTGCTTGTGACTTTCACAGAAATTCTTTGGCTGTCAATATACTTACCAGATCTTGGAGAAATGCCGTCATGTACAGCACCCATTTGTTTACCCCGATTCCGAGGATTATTTAACACCAAAAATATTCTTAAATTCTCAAGTTCCACTTTCTCGTCACATAACTCCTGGAATTTTTTATGATGGCGAAGACAGTATCAGGGTGGTCAGCACAGAGGTCAGTGAAAATTATGAAATTAAAGACCCAATAAATCGGGAAAGTCCGTCAAACAGAGAGTAGAGAGGCATACATATGAAGTGAGAGCTCATGATCGCTGTCGTACGTGGCGCATTATTCACGCTATGTCAATACGTCATAATGCATAACTTAGGACCGCGTCCGGTTTGTGGCGATAATCACTACCAAAACGTGTATGGGTGGATTTTTACACAATTTCTTTCCCTGAAGCCTGTACATACGTACAGTCAAAGCGAGCGATTAGCGGTATGCGCAAACCGGACTTTGACCCAAGATCAATTGGTTAAGCATGTCAGGAGGCAGAATCGATCGCTGACGGGACCGTACTGCGACTGGAAGTATATCATGGGGTTTGTAAAAATTGTTTACAAAATTGGGGTCGCCCATGTATGACCTTTCACCTGTATCGTGTCACTTGGATTTCCGGTTTGGACTTTAGTCTGTGAAGTGAAGTGAAATATCTTCCTTGAAAAGTGCATCAAATATGCTCTTTTAAGTTTATATTTCGTCCTTGAAAAACTACTTAAAACATTTTTTTAAAGGGTTTCTACCGATGGCCTAACAGCCCAAAAGTAAGTAACTGGCTAAAACCATGGACTCATTTAGGAAGCGTTTAGTTGAGCAAAAATTGTTCTACATCGGCCCCGAGTTCATTTTTGCATGACTGAGGGCCAGTAAAAAAAAAACCCCCCCCCCTATATGTCGGTTGATAAAAGATAAGGCCAGTGAATCATGCTTAGCAGGACTGGTCCCAATTAAAATTGGAAGTGTCTATTGAGCGCTCTATCGGGCGATGTCGCTAATCAAGCGACCTCGCCTAATACGGCGATTTTGTATCGCCGATTCGGCGAGGTTTGCTATTTTTACTATAAATTCAGATTAAATACAGAATAAAATAATAAAACCAATAAAAAAAATAAAAAAAATAAAAACATTAAATACAAATATCTAAATTCTCAGCGGTGTCAAAAAAAATTTTCATCGGGGACATTCTCTGCTACATGAGGTAAAAGTGGGATTTTTAGAGAAGAAAATCAAAATTTGGAGAGAAACGTACCATGCCAGAAAATTCATTCGTTTCCCTCAAACTTCAGGGAAATCCTAGATCGTTCACGTAGCGTGCACGTCGTCCGTACCTACCTCCGAACAACGCTACGCCTTACTCGATTTGAAACCGGGGGAAGGTGCCGCAGCGGTATGATGCGGAATAAGCAAATCCAGAATACAAATACAGCACTTATTGAAAATCTTTAAAAAAATTAAAAAAATTAAAAATATTTTTATATATACGCACGTTGTTTCCTTGACTGATTTTCATTCATGGTTAAAATCTGATGATTTTGAAACGGTGTTTTCTTAACCGTTAAAAAAACAATCAATGCAGTGCCCCACTAGTGAGTCGCCCCTGGATTGTTCCCGGTTTTATTTTTTAGAATTGGTACGCACGAGCCGCGTTTTCGTGATTAACAATAAATTAAGAAACATACACCCGGAAGTCATGGGAAGTGGGAGACGAATGTGTTTAGCTTCAATTTTTCTGTCATTCGTGCCTTTTAGGGCCAACATTTCACGGATTGTAAGCATGAAAAAAAAAAGCGTGCACCGTTTGATTTTAAAAATCGAGCTATTAGGGATGCTAAGACATCAAGTTTTCATATATGAACGGAGTTTAGGTATCGAAGACTTGTCAGTTATACCAAAATCTTGACTTTGTGGCAACCCATATGGTGGACTGTGGATCGTTTTTTTTATGTACTGCTTCAGGCTTTGTTAGGGAGATAGTAGGGGCTATCGTAGCGGAAAACCAGAGCAACCTCGGGCTAGGACAATCCCCAGTCACATCTTGAAATAGTCCAAAATGAGTGATGTGTCAATTTGATATGATTGTGTCCAACTATAGCCTCATCTTTAGGATACAAAAGGTTTTAAAAAACAATAACTTTTCTATAAGGTGAGGAAAGAAGAATTTTGGACATCGCTGTGCGATTAATCTGAAATGTGAAGCGGTGGCTTGTGCACATGCGCAGTAAAGGCCGAAAAGGCTCTGCGCACGAGCAGTAGTGCAACAAAATGGCGATGCACATCCAAAATGCCATTGGAAAGTAATCCAGCAGCTTTTGAGTTCGATTTATGCACTTGTAACTTGGATTTTACGAATTCATTACGGGAGGATTAAAAAGGTGATATAATATTGTATAAAATCCGAAGGAAGTGTAAAAAAAATTGGTTTTTTGTTGTTTATGATTTTAGGGTGAACATCGACCCAATTCGCCGTAGTCAGCTTACAATCGCGGCGATCGCCCGATTGAGCGCTTATCCACGACGGCTAGCCGGCGAATACTGTTGTGAAAAATCTATTTACAGGACAAACTTATTGCGGGGGCGCTATTTATATAGTGTATTATCGGGTTGATTCCGTTAAGGCTTAGTAGGATGTAAAATCAAATCACCACCCACATCGCCCCGCTAGTGTAGTGGATAAGGCATCGATTTATAAGGCAGGTAAGACCAGGTTCGAATCCAACCCATGGCCTTTTTCAAATAAATGTATTTCAATATTATTTTAGAGTAAAGAGAAATATTACTAAGTCCAGTACGAAAGTTTGTCCGGGGTAAATAGATATCACAAACAGTATTGCAAGAATAGTCCGGCGAATAGCGTTTGCCTTAAAAATTAGGCCCCATTTCTTATCTTATTGCAGAATATCATGCATTTGTGATCCACAGCCTCGTTTCCCCCCTCCACTTAACTCAAAAATTGTGAGATTTTTTTGTTTGAAATATTTAATGCAAATGCAATGCTATGACAGTTAGAAGTGGGCAGTTCTAAAGTTAAACCAACATGAACAGTTAATCCTTGCTTGAGCATCTTCTGTGAAAAGAGTTAATCCAATCTGGAAATTGAGTGGAAGATTAAGTCTTTGCAATGTGCAGACGAAATGGCGACATAAACTTAATTTACATTTATCAAAGTCTGTCACGAACTTTTCTGCAATGCAGGCCTGCCCGAATTTACAACAATAGCCTATCAGGGTCGGTCGCTATCAGTCAAGATGACGCATTTGATAGGATCGAGTTCTTGATCAAAGATTCCATCATCTGGACCGTTGTTGCCCTTAAGCCTGATGCTCATATATATCAAAATATCAAAGTTAAACCTTTTCTTCAGGATATTAAGCCAAACACAAAAGGTGCTAAAATCATGAAAGAATTCTTTGTGACAATGTGTTCTGATTTTAAGTGAATTGAAATGGAAATTTTAGGACTTTTATGCATGATGTGTATGGTGTGGTGTATATGTGGGTGTGAAGATCACATAAACAACAAGTGCTCACAATTATAATTTTGCAAAGATTGGGACATGATGCAGTGCTGCAGACTGCCAGGCACATTCACCCCAGTTCTTAAGGCGTCAGGAGCTCAAAAAAAATTGAAGCTCCTTTCTGTTTGAAAGGAATGTATAATTTGATAACCACAATGGTTCTCAACAGGGCATGGAAAAACTGGGTAATCGGCCGCCTTAGCGGGCCGGGAAATTCGGGAAGCTCGCGGGATGAAACTTGGAAGCTTACCCAAAAAAAAAAGGAAGAAAAAAAGAAACGAAAAGGAAAAAAAAAAAAGGGAAATTTTAAGTATACAACAAAATTAATTTGAAGAGAGAGAAAACGGGAACAGAAAATGATTGTTGATCAAGGACCTTCATCGTGTGTTTCGTGTTAATAAATAATCTAATAATGTCGATTCTTGAGATATAAAGTAGGTTTACGATTTGCCCCACTAAAAACTCCACTATTGGTAGCGAGTAGAGAGTCGCTTGTCCTTTACCGATAGGTCGGGAGATTTTGTGCGGACCGGGGGAAGAGGCAGTCAGGCAGAAAAGGGCAAGGGACTCCCACCCACATTTTTTCAATTCGCGCGTGCGTACTCATCATTACACCACACCACAAGGTTACTGCCGGTAAACATCTAGTGGGGTTGTTACTTGCAATGGAATATTTTAATCAAAATCCTTCGCTATTCAAAAAATAACCTCCTGAATAGATGATTTAACGTTTCATTAACCGATTTCAAAATGTTATTTTTGTGGATGGCTAGGATTGAGAAAAAATACGCGGTTTTTACGCGGGATGAAAATTCCATGTTATAATGGGCAAAGTGAGAACAAGTCGTCGACCATTGGCAGCTTGCCTAGTTGACGGCAAGAAGCGTTTGCGATATGTCGGTGACAGGTCAGTGCCAGGGCCAGGTGGCTGACGGTCGAAAAAATTACAATTTAGCTAAACTGTATACAAGATTTCAAACAAACAAGAACAACAAAATATTTAATTTCGGACAGTCATATTGTTAATCTGTTCCGTTAGGTTCGTCTTCGATTTACATGAGTCTGTGGTTAATTAATATCCGCGAGCGTGCGAGTGCGAGCAATCTCTTTTCTCGTTGAATATATTATTAAGTGTTGGGAAATCCCCAGCCGCCTTGATCTACTAGTAGGGGCACCAGCAATAGGAATATGTGATACCCAAAATATCTTTGGCGCATGCGCAAAATTTTTAGCTTCCATGTGCATGGGATTCCACAAGCTTATTGATAAGGCGTGACAGTAAGGGAGGTACGTGAACCGATGAGCGAGCCTCGCAATCATTGTGGTTTTTTTCCGGAACAAGTAAACAATAACATTGACAGAAGCGGACGAGCTGACATGACATGATGCATGGGGTGCAAGAAAAGGCAAGAAACATTTTGTATCATTATCATCATCGTTTGTATTCATTGTTTCTAATATTCTGTGATCACATTACACACACACCACAAACATTCAGCATGGACATCTCATACTCGAAATGTGGAAAAATGATGCACAAAAATCGCGTTCATTCTGTGTCATTTTTCAAAAAGCTTCACCTTCTGAGGGGGGCACATCCCCCATCAGACACCCCCTGGCGACGCTGACGCGGCGCCGCGGCTGATTCGCAGCCATCTATCGCGGGAAATAGGGGCAATCTCAAATACATTTCTTGGTTACCGGAAATAAAACATTTTTTCCAGCCCTGGGTTCCAAATAGAGGTTGTGACTGTTTTAATCGATTGGCGAGGAACAAAAGAATCGAACGGGTGTCCTGTACCGTATGCCAGTCATTCAATTTAATGCTGCGTGCAAACTTAGGAATAATCTCGTTTTGTATTTTTTTTTCAATTTTGTTTATACCAATAATATGGTGAATATAGAATGCAGTCCATTCAATTTAATGCTGCGTGCAAACTTAGGAATAATCTCGTTTTTGTATACCAATAATATGGTGCAATAACAGCGGTTTCTGATTTGATCCTGTTGAACAGAGTTCAGCATTACGGTTGATGACGTCACAGGCACAACCTCTATATGGTCCAGCCAGAGATGGGTACAATGTCTGGCTGCTTCACTGAATTCTGCAAGGTCCTTGTCTGTGCATTTTTGCTCCAACAGTGCAGTGGGCAGACTTCCGTTGATTGTCTGTAGTGCTGTTCCATAACCAGTGTCCTGATCTGCCTCCAGGTAGCCCCACCTCTGCAAGGAAACCTCAGATCGGCTGGTTCTGGTTCTCAATCTGCTGAGACACCGCTACTCGGCCCACGAGGAGTCTGCCCCAGGAGGAAGACGGCCACCAGGTTCAACGCCAACAGATGTTACTTGGTTGTAGTGGTCGATCAAGTACCCTTTACGAAGCCGATTTTTCTGAACGGGAACAATGGACCAACTTATGTGCTCTTCAAAATTCCTTTTTAGAACGTACTTACAGTTTCCTAAACGTCTCCAGCGACGGTAGTGAAGCCACAGTAGCAATTCTATGAATAGTAACTATGTCGAATTGTTAGGGTAACATGCCGAAAATGCATGAAATACTTACCCAAGGTACTGACACTCGCTGCAGTCTCACGTTGATCAATGTGGTCGCTACTACTTTCGTTTACCATCCGGGATTTTGCTGTCAAAATTTGCATTTGAATGTTGCGCATATGCAAATCGTATTGTTGCATCCAGGCACGTTGGCACAGTGAAGTGGCGCTACCCAGGCGCCGCCATTGGAAATACATTTTTTTTTCAAAACAGAAATTTGAACAATTAGAGTACACATTTTTCTAAATTCTTTTAAGTCTTAACGTAAGACTCGATTAATGAAAATCTTTTACTGATAAAATTCACTGCGTCTCGTGTACAGAATGATTTACACTTCTGAGCTAGACTGCTAAACCTGTGATGTCATTGTCTTAGCACAGTGATTGGTGACCGTTTCATCATGCTGTCCCTGCTGTGTAGTCTGCAATATTCGCAATCACCTAAGCTCCAAAAAGAGCATGTTGAACGAACGTGCAAATTGAACACAGGGATCGGCGGCCTGTCACAGCCGATACGCCATATGACCTGACCTCTCCACAGGTCAGTGGCCAATGGAGCGTCTGTTTACAGATACCTTCGTGAGATGTAAACACATGGCCGCTGCTGCGATAGATTCCTGGATAGAAGCCGATGAAAATTGCCAATTTTTTCCTTCAAACGTGAGTAATCGCATTGATAGTAAAGACCCCAAAGTGCCTTAGTTAACATTAATCCCTGTAGTACTGCTCAATGGGGCATATGTGTGACCAAACGTCTGCATGCATAATTGCTTCTGGAAATGAACATAAGCTTTTTCGCCGGGATCCCATATTGCCCGCAACCCAATGTAGACCTATGGGGATACAATTAGGGTTGCGGTACCGAAACTAACTTGGTTGATAGTAGAGGTGGGCTATAGAAGGTCAGTGTTTCAGATCACTTCGAACACAGGCTCATTTGTATGAACTTTAATTCACCCTGAATCCCACTATTCAAAGAAAAAATGAAAAAAGTACGAAAACCAGGGTGCCCCATTGAAAAATCCAAAATGGCCGCCAAATTGTCAAAAATTTGATTTTTGACCATAACTCAATTATTTTCTGTTCAATTTGCTTAATTTTGGTGGCAATACCCATGTTTTGGGTATTAGGAATCATGCTATGCAACTTTCATCCCACCATAGCCTTTTGTTTTCTTGAAAATGCCATTTTGCTTAAAATTGACCTCTGAGGCAGGCCTTGTCTTTTGAGGCGTGTGAGTGCGATAACACACCATCACACACCAAAAATGGTCTTAAGGTGTGCGGTTTTCAGCACACCTAAATCTGGTAAAATAATACACAATTTGATACAAAATGCACACCTACAGCACACCTGACGCATCTTCAGAAGTGCTATTTTTAGCACAGTAAGGCATTTTTAAAAGACAAGGCCTGCTGAGGGCGCTTTCTCATAAAATGCGCATCCAATTGATATGGTGATTTTAACATTCAAAAAGTTTAAGAGTGTTTTATTTTGAACACATGCTGAAAATTTGACTTGCGTGGTGTTTGCGGTTTTACAACTGTAGGCTTTTTAAAGTCATAAAAATGCCCTCCATTGAAACCCACAGGTAAGAAAGTTCGTTGACCCCTGTACATTCCAATGGGAGTGTTTTCGTCAAATTTTAAATTAATGCCATGGGAAAATGGTAATTGTTACACAGCTCTAATCTTCAGAAAATGATGCATCAACAATTCTGATGATGGCCCACCAGTTAAAATTTAAAACTTAAAATACGATGTACTTTTTGGGAAAGCGCCCTCGCAGTCCAATTTTAGGCTAAAACTGCCATATCGAGAAAACGAAAAGTTGTGGTGAGATAGAAATTGCATAGAATGATTCCTTGCAGGCCAAAACATGGGTATTGCCACAAAAATGAAGGTGATTAAACAAAAGCTTATCAAATTATGGTCAAAAATATGATTTTTGGCCAATTTGGCGGCCATTTTGGATTTTTCGTTGGGGCACCCTGGTTTTCACACTTTTTTTTCTTTTTTTTTCGAAAATGGGATAAGCATCAATAAAGTCATCATTTTAGCCTGTGTTCGAAGTGATCTGAAACTATGACCCAAATATGACCCTCTATAGCCCACCTCTATTGATAGCAAGTCTTTTCTTTCCACAAGGCTACCCTCTTAAACTCCTTAGACTAGAGACTGTTTCAAGGGGTTGGACTTTGCTTAAGAAACTCTCTTCGGATCCAAGGCACTTAACAGCAGGTCTCTCTCTGTTCGGACATGGGTGCTTCACATTTGTACTACACCCATCGAATATGTGTCTTCAGCTTTGCTCAGTACAAACCCTCAGACACACAAGGACAGACAGGATTACATAGCAGCATGTTTTGTTGACATCATTTTACTGTTGAGTCTGTTTACTTTCATTTGACAGGAGTAGCTTTAGATACTCAAATACAAAGACTGCAATTACTGGATTATGTTTGAACAAGATTAGGCCACTGAATTGAGAGATGGTTACTCATCCACGCCATTTCACACCTTATGAATAGGATTATCAACAACCCTCAACAATGGGCATGATTGGCAGTGTTGCTTGTTTATGTGATGTATCATGATTACAATGCACAAAACCTCTTTTCACTTGATTTTTATGAAATTGAGCAAGTGTAATTCATTATTTGTGAAAATTTGAACTTAGTAGTCACACAACTAAAAGTGATTTATTGTAGGTTAAGTTTAAGTGATATTTACTATTTTTGAGGCAATTGATACAGCATGTAAGTAGACCAACTTATGAGCCATGTGGACATACATGTATATGTTGTGCTTTTCAATTGTCTGTCTTCCATGGGTGACAGTAGGAGCCCATGGATTCGATCCACTTGGCGAAGACATCCCCGACAAGCCGGCAGTAGGCTTCTAACATGCTGGATCAAGCCTCTCGGCATGGGTCGGCTTTCTCCCATACAGGGCAAGGATACTCTGCACATGAGCAGACAGGGCAAGTGTTGTGACTATAGGGCATGCAGCCGAGCACTCACCCATGCCATAGTCCGTCTCAAGTATATCCCCTGCGTGAACATACTTGACTCTTCTTCCGATGTGCGTCGGGGTCCCCCCATAAGTGAAGTGTGTGGTCCAGAACAGTACAGTGATCAGGGTGTTCCAGACAAGGTTACTAGGCTGACGTCGGGCTCCACGGCTGCGCAGGTGGAAAGCGCATGTCTTGGATGAACCTGCCCTCAGGGGTTTTCCTTATAACAAGGAGCGAGTTCATCCATGCATGTAAAATTTAGGCAAAAAGGGGCAGAAGAAAACGCCTGCTTCTCATTTGGGAAATCTAAATAAGTGGTTATATTAGGGGATCTAGGATCTTGGGAATCCAGTGACGAGGACAGCGAGTTTTGGGAAGAAATAGGAGTAAGTTCTAGTTTAAAAATGCTGATTGATGGTTAACATTGTGTTGCAGGTTGATTCCATTTTTGTGAGGTAGGTTTTTGTTACCTGCACAAGTGCAAGTAACTTTTTCTGGTAATAAATCAAACACTGCCGAATGGCTCAGAAATACATTCCAACTTTCTAAGCAACACACACACAATTTTACCATGGATGAAGCGCACTGTTAACATATATAGCATTTTGGGAAGCAGGCTAGTGGTTAGGGTCCTTGCCTGTGGTTGCAAAAACGGCAATTTACCAAAAAATCCCGGGGTTCGAATCCAGACAGGGTCACTTGCTGGGATTTTTCGGGTGCTCCATTCTTGATATAATCTGTATACGAACTATTGATTAAACAGAATACCGCTCTCCTCCATGGTTCACTTGAAATTGGGCAAATGAAACCCCTGACTGTTGCCAATCCGCCCCAGTCCCCCAAAAAGCAGGCCATGTTAGGAGCGTCATACACGCGGCCCCGAATCAGCTTACTCAGTTGAATAAATCCTGACACCACCATGAGTCATTACCAATGACTTCTGGATATGCTAAGAAGAAGAATGCATTTCCTTTTCGGTGAGAAGCACCGGTCCAGTGGAAAATTCAGACACGGTTGGACAGCTAAACCTGGCGGGTTTGCCTGCTCTGGCTCAGCCCGGGGTCTGATTCGGGGTCTTAAGTTTTCGAACGGCATACAGGTACATGTTACACTTTCGTCTAATAGGACCCGTGTAACGTAAGAGGAAATACAAGGGATATAGTACAATGACAGGCTACCGCACTCTCATGTTGGTCGCTGGCACAGATGTCGGTCAGGAGAGGTGCGAACATACTCCTTCCTGAGCCCATGCCATTGGCTCCCCTCCCTCACAGCTGGACAAAGAAGATCCTTCTTCAAGCAATCATGGTTGAGGCTCAGTCAAGTGGATGTCCCCGGTGAGCTCCCAAAAACCATGTGGAGCAAGGTTTTGTGACCAGCAGAGTGATACTCCGCCAACACGATCGACAAACACAAACTTCGGCCACCTCACCCCTCTCGAAACCACCCTGATGCTTTTGAGTTCAGGCCGAAGCACCTGGCCTTGGTGTTGACTAGCCCCTGGACAGAAACAGGCATGTTATGGAGGAGCGTGTGCACAGAAGTGGGGAAAACTGTGGGATACGGTCGAGCAGGAGTGCTCAAAGAGCCGCAGAGGATGTGGCTGGGGAATTGGGTCTATAAGCTCTTGGGATTCCCAGGCTCAGGAGTGCCACAACATGTGCTTTCTTCCAGATCTAAGGACAAATTGCTGATGTATTGTATAAGTAAGTAATTGAACCCCCTTGTTAACGTTCCAAAACCATGAAAGATGATGACATCTCAAAAGAAAGCTGTGATCTAGGAAATGAACCAGATAAAGTTTTCATTTTTATCTGTCTTTATAAAAGCTTGGGGGCCTTGGCTTAAAAACTGTCAAGGTTTTATTGTATTTCCTGTATTTTCAATACACCCAAAAAAGCGCCCAATTGCCTTATTATAAATGCATGAGTCATTTCGGTATCACCGATCACGTCAATTCAACAGTGCAAAAATGTAAACACTGTACCATCTCGAGTCATTGTTACAACAATATGTAGCCATTCTGTATGTATTAAACGTGTTATTGCATAAGAAGAGTGAAGACGAGAAGTTGTTGGTACTGGTGCTTGCTAGTATGGGGACTTTCTGGATTAATATGTGAAAACACCTTCTCGACTTACAAGGGAGGTTGTGTGCTGTGGGACCCGCGGTCCGGACGTCAGTGGACTGAGTGGTGGTTGAGTGTGTTATTTCATGGCCGTGGAAGCCATGCAACACCAACAGCTCTGCAAAGGTATTTCTGTGCCTTTCATGATTCTTTGTACAACTTAATATGTGCTGCAAAATACACGTTTAATGGGTATGAATGTTGTAGATGTCTGTTATCATATGAAGTGTAAACCCTAACAAGGCTCTAGACCACAAAAGAACACACAATGTAATATTGTGGTATAGTGTGGTATATTGATAAGTTACAGAACCTACAATATTTTGTGGTAGTTTGTGTATGTATCTTATCATTGACATATAAAGTGTTGTACATTCACGTACATCCCCCACCGACACGCGCATGTAGCCTTATTAAAACAAGGTTTCCCTGGGCCCGCAATTTCTTGGAAGCCCTGTAAATTGTGGCCATGGTGAGCTTGTTGTTGTTATTACTGTGGTAATTTGTGGTATATGATGAGTTACTCCAATTTGGTTAGTGATGATTTATCTAAACTATAAGCATATACACAAATATACCACAATCAAACTTTGTGGTGTTTGTGGTCTATGGAAGTGGAAGTTTGATGAAAGTTGTGGAATATTCTGATCTGTGGTAAGTTCTCACAATTACAGCCTGCCCAGTGTTGAACGGGGTGTGGCCGGGCCATGAACTAAGTCAGTTGCTGCGCATTCGTATTTCACATGCATGGCATGGCTGCTTTGTTGGTATAGCAAAAAACGATCCATCACGATCACCAACGTTTGATAATGGATTGTAGCAAATTTTAGACCTAGCAAATTCCTATTCTAAATCAGCAAAACGGGGGAAAGGAAGGAAACAAGGTTCCGCAGAAAACTGCTAATATAGGTTGGGGCTGTTCAATAGATTGAACGGCAAATTGTACGTTGGTAAAACGGGCCGTAGTGAAGAGCTGACATGAGCTGATAACATGAACCACCCAGTGTGGGGAAGGGATTTACCCTGCATTAAATGGTCAGTTGTGTTTTTGTGCTAATACTTCATTTCAAGAATATTTCGCCACATCATTCATGGCCAGTTTCTTGTTAATAAAGATTTGGTCTAAGCTTGGAATTGTAATTAACAACCCCTAAGGAGAGAAAAAACAAGAGGGTATGCAGGTAATAAGACCCCCGCCACAATGTATCGTGAGGATACGTACGGTTGTTTTTGTGTTGTATGATCTGTTGTGCAGAACAAATGGCGTGAATCGTGACAGGCAGAGGGTAGGGTACACACATAATTGCGTCGTATTTTTGAGGGGGTGATGGGTTTAGAAAAAATCCATTTCGCTTTGTTAATAAAGCTTAAAATGTAAAACTTATACCTTGCGTTTGATGTACAACAATATCCTCTGAGTGCAAAAAAAGTCGAGGAGAAATGAAGCATATTTAAATGTTCAAAAATGGACATAAAGGTTTTTTAAACTTACGTAAATCGCTTATATTTGATAAAATTGCTCCCGGAGGAAAAATTTACAGGATGCCGTTTGAGTGACATGTCGGTTTTGGACAAGTAAGCTCATCCCCCCTACATCAATCAGCGAGAGCGGATTCAGCCCAAACCTGAGACTAGAATACCAAAGGTATTCCAGTCTCAGCCCAAACAGACATCAAAAAAAACGCAGTGCGTTAATCAACGAAATAATTTTGGTTCATGCCTTAGAATTAAGTTGTAGCGGCACATTTTGATTCGGCTCATAGCTGTCATTCATTCACGATCTGCTCGATTAATTAACAAGTCATAAAAGTTTTATTCTCGCACAAATAACAATGAATATGTACTTATTAAGATGAATACGACAAATTAATTTAACCTCTCAATAAAAAATTATGTTGGGATTTCTTTTCACACACATGTTCAAAAATGCTTGGCAATTACGTGTGTATGCATCACCCCACGGTAGCCCCGGTACGTATCACCTTCGTTGTCCTCGCGGGGTATTCCATACCGGGAAATAAACCTGGCTAGCTCTTCGCTATCCCGGGTACTTCCCGACGAGGAATATCCCAATCTGATTTCTCATCTGCATATTTTGGACTCGTTCTTTGTACTTTCACTTATTTCGGTTGAAGATGAAAGATCTACAAACTGATTTCTCGAACAAGTTGTGCGTGTGTTTAGTATGTATGATCCCCCCGACATGATTTATTGACCTGTTACGTTAATGACGTCACAGGCATAGCGCCCAATTTGAAGAAATTTCAATTTGTTTTATTATAAGTGGGGTCTAGAAAATATCTTTTTCATGTATGGTTACTTACCTGTAAGAGTTTGGAAATAAAACTTATGTTTTCTTTTTCCGTTTTATTTATATCAAAAGCTTTCTATTGATATATAATCATATTTTCAATGGTGTGGGGACTTAAGTACCTTGACCCTAAGGATCTCCAATCCCGGGGATTTTTCAACTCTAGTGTTTTTTTTCTTTCAGGCTATTTTTGAATATTTAACTTCTGTTTATGGAGAAAGAATGGACCTTACACTCTGTTTTTATAATAATTATTTATTAATAATTGGACCAACTGGACTAGGGCTTGCTATTCACAGATCTGTGATACACTATGACTATGAGATACAATGACACACACGACGCTATTAATTCCATCAGGGAATGTCGACCTTGTAGTTTAACAACATCCACGGTCCGGACTAAGAGAGTCATGGTTTTGTTCCGTTCAAAAGTGATTTGTTTAGTTAGAACGTGTCCATCACGATCATGTGCATCCAGGACGCCAACGCATCCACTATCGGATGCGTGGTGCATCTCACGATGAGTAATTGTACTATAGTGATTGTTATTGTAATGCCGGTGTGCATTACAATACATTGTCACCACACACACCTCCTGGTAGAATACGTTGCCCCACCAACAGGTGCGATAATCAGTCTTGAATTCCCAAAACAAATTTTGCGCGGAATTGGTCCCTAATTCACTACCGTGTGCAGTTCTAACGTTGACAAGAATCACATTGATTCATTCAAATCAGTTCCGAGAAACATTTGCGAAATCGATCTTGGATTCATCGCCAAAGTCTACCACTGTAACCTCGCTCTGGAAGAATGCTTGAGTAGGTTTGTTGTTTCCTGATGAGCCTATGAGGTCCTTAACTGTCACATAAAAAATGGTAGAAATTTTGGAAATTTTCATGAGGTCTTAACTTCACATAAAAAGAACGATAAATTTCGAATGGCACAGAGGTCGTCGCCATGTTTTCATTTTTAACCTGTTGCGCATGCAATTACATTAGAAGATCGATGGAACTCCCCCCCTTATATTGTACCATTTTTTGCCAGAGGAGGAGGCTTCAAGTTTTGCCCAAACCACTATAGCAACTATTGTATATTTACTCCAGGGTTGCACTATGACCTTGGCCTTCCTAGTGTTTTATTCATCAAGGTCATGCTTCTCTTACCGTGAATACACTATAGCTGCATGTACTTTGAGCAGAACGTAATACAACCTGCAACAGTTACACTCACAGTTTACTATGTGATCAGTACACATCCCTATCGAGGTTTAGTGCAAGAGGCCCCATCTGCAATCGCTGCCATTTGGTCCATTGTGTTCTTATCATTGTTATAGCCTACCCAATCTAACACCAGCAGCTAGTTCACCTGGGGCCTTCTATATCACCCAAACCCTCGATAGCACCTGTGTTTTGTGTTCAACTTCAAACTACCTGGCCTGTTCCCTGTGCTGTAGAATGAGCTTACTGTAGATTATTTATTATTCACAATCTGACATAGCAGCCTCAGCAATAGAACAATGGCAGTGTGTGCAGGTAGAGTGTGTCAAACGTGCATTAAATTAAACCATAAAAGTCATCTGCAGGTTTTTCTATCATCAGTCTTAAACTAATTGACTAGCTAGTTAAAATTATTCAACTGAAAGGTGGGTATCCGCTCAGGACAATTTTTCATTAGGGATCTTTCTCCTTATATGAAGTATATCATCACCAAATCACAGATTACACAATCTTTGAGTCTCAGTAAATCACATACAATAAAACCAATGTATAGGGGACTACCCATCACCTGACCACTTTAAAAAAGTTGATATTGCAAACCCCCTGTAGTAATTTGATCACTGTGCAGTGTTCCCATAGATCAAAGGAGGGATACACACACGCACGCACAGGACAGAGATATGAGTGATTTGGAGGAGTACTGCTTCCTGTGGAACAAATTACTCAACCTTTTAATTAAATAAGTAATAAAATTAAAAAAAAACCCAACTAAAACACTTGTAATATAGGGAGGTCCACACAACAACATGTGATTAAAACTAGGAATACTGTTAGTCCTGCCTCGCTGGAGGAATGCATCTCTATGTACCAGTATTTCATTTTTTGCGATCAAAAACTGACACACAAAATCACCTATCATAAAAACCCATTGGGTTACAAGTTTACAAAGCTACAACCAAACCCCATGAGGCCTGCACTTCCTGGTTTCACAGCAGGGGTATTGTAAACTAACCCATAATGTGTTGCAATTTGATTACGCTCCATTATGTACTAAGCACATGCAGTATATGGATAAAAAGTGTTTAAAACGTACTAGATTGCTTTGTGACTAGGATAATTGTGATACCCGAAGAATAGGATTTTTTGTGTAAAAATAGGATTTTTGGGGGACTAACAATGACCTTATTGAGGTGCAATTTCCCAAAACTGATGCATTGTGGATGAACTCAATACACCCTGTGTGTCACAAGTATATCTGTTTCCAAATTCAGCTCAATGTAAAGTTACATCCTCAAGACACCCTTACTGGGATACTTCACATCAGTGTGAGCAAATTATTGCTGCTATCATTTTGCATTAGTGAATTCTAGTTGTTTGGTGTTAGCTTTTAGAACACACTGCCTGGTATACTAATGTCATGATGTTATCTGATCTAGCAGCTAATTGCCATGCAATGAGATCTCAATCCATGGGGGCGGGTTTCCGGATGGAATAAATGAGGGAGGGATCAAACCTGCGAAGTTGTTAGATGTCATTAAATATGGGTTCCATTAACCTGAATACAGTTAAAGGTAGTCATGCGCAGTGCTCAAAGGAGTATATAGGTTAGGCCTAAAAATGAAATTATTTGGTTGGTGTAACAGGTTATAAAATTTTAAAAAAACATGGTGTTAGTGTGTTTTTTTTGTGTGTGTGGATGCATGTAGCAGTGTATGAGAGTTTCAAATAGAAAAAAAACCGTTATTATAGCAAGAATGCATAAAAATTATGGTTTTTACCTACATGCGATATAAGTTAATCATGTACTGTTTCACCTCTCCTATCATTGTGAAAAACAGAAGGATTTGGTGTGATTTGGTGTCATGAGGGACCCTAGCTATACATTGATAGACCAAATTTAAAAAACCCACTACTGTCCACCAGGTTGTATTTTGTACAGGGGTTGTAACACTCCCTGGTTAAACATGTTACAGAAAATATATAGGATTTTGGTTAGAGTAGAGTTAGGGCTGGAGTTGGGATGAGTGAGGACTGCGGTACACGTTTGCACATTACACGAATGGAAAGACCACTGGCAATTTTTAAAATTTTGCTACATGTTGTACATGTGAGCAAAAAACCAACTAACTTATTTTGCAGTATTAGTTATTACTGAAGTCAAATTTTGATGAAAATGATTTCCATCAGTAAAAAATAAGTCATAACTTTCAGTACAGCTGCTTGTATCACCAAAAATTCCAACTTTAATGGAAACGTGGAAATCCTGGTTTATATGATTCTTGTACGCCTTTGGCTGGTTGGTGCTGCAATGTACAGAAGATGGATTACAAAAAACCGTAAAATACGTCAAACACATAGCGTGTGTGGTTTTTCTGTACTTTGTCGCTATTTACATACTGCCTGAATTAAAATCATTAGGGGATGTCATTTGAAAAACATGTTACATTTTCAGATGATTCAGTATCAGACTAATACCAAGCAGAAAGACTCTGATTTATGAATGATTTATGGTTCAAATTGCTTTTTGGGAAGATGCAATTCAGCAGGTGTCAGTACACAGGTACACGAAGGAAGATAGTGTTTTGGTGAAACATGTATAGAAACTTAAACGGTAACTCACTTCCCGCTTTCGGTTGGGATAAGGATAGTAGAGTGTGGGAATTAGATTAAAGTTATCATAGATTTAGGTTATACATTTTGAATTAATCTTGTGAAAAAATTGTCAATGTTTTCACCTGTTTTTCTTGTTATTCCCAATCTGTGATGAAATACTCATTAATTTGAAAAAAATGTTCTCAATTGTAACTTCAGGGGAAGCTGTTTTTGTTTTTGACAAGGTTTTTCGACCAAACACAACACAAGACCAGGTTTACAACACTTTGCAAAATCACTTGTTAAGGTAAGAATGGTTTGACTAACTACTGTAGTGTCACCCATGTCTGTTAAGCTTACCCCACCAAAATGTATGGGATTATGAAACCTATTAGGCCCTAGATTTAACTTGTTGATGGAGCATTACAAAACATGACTGTTAATGTGTAATTGGGGGTAGACACTCCAGTTGCATAAAAGTTGACACAGTTTTAAAAAAAAATAAAAAACGTTTCAACCTAGGTTTCTTTTCCAGGGGTGTAGCCAGTGAGGTGGTGTGGTAGAGGAGCGAGTACTACCTCTAAAAAAAATTTTAAGGGAAATTAGGAAAGGAATGAAAAGATGATATTCAATCTAAATCTGCCCTTTTTTTGCACAATTTCGGCATGCACCAGGAATTTTGCCTGGGGGATGAGACCTTCGTTCCATATACCCGAAACTTGCCACCTTGTCTATGTTCTTTTTTATATCACTTGGCCAACTTTGATGAATCCCTCAGTCTTATCCAAGTCCTTTTAACAAAAAGAAGGCGGCAGCCCCAGATCTGGATCCCATCAGCTGATAAAATACGGTACCACCTTTAAAAAAAAATTCTTAATCACTTCAAGCTCACATTGCTGCCGTCAGAAGGCAATGAATTGCTTATTAACGCCACCGAGTCTCAAGTGATTGGCAATCCATTCCTGCTCTTGAGTAGCAGCTCTAGAAGGACCTCCAGTGTCGTAGATTTAACATTTGACGAGCAAAGCATCTTTACCACGGACCTAAGGTTTGGCAAGTAGGAGTCTTTTCAGATTGAATCTTGCAAGACAGTAGGTCAATCTTAATACACAATCCAAATGGTATGGCTCAACATGTTGCATCCTTGTACTTGTTCGTCAGTGCATATAAGAGAAGCAATTCCAATAAGTGCAGGGTTAACTTTTTTATCACACAGACAGACTGACTGACAAGTTAATGGAGGTATACTTGTGTGACATTTCTTTTGTTAAAATTAGACACACAACTAGCAAAATTAGACACAAGTCATAAGAAATACATAAGAAATGGAGTCATACATGGATACCTCAGTTAGCACAGACAGACAGGCAGGTTAATGCAGGTATACTTGTGTGACTTTGTTAAAATTAAACACACAAGTCATGATGGACACACAAGTCATGATGGACATGCACACACACACACATACCGACAAGAGGTACATTGTGGGAATACCCCCACAATGTTGTGTGTTTTTGTGTATAAATCGGTACATACATGCATTGTGGGGGTATTTGTAGGTATATTCATACACTGTGGGAATATTTCTGTGTTAAGTTTTACACCCTCACTGCGACATACAAAACCCATGTGTAACGCTGTGCGCACCCATAGCTTAGACCTATACCTACCCCCCTAGAGGCTAAAAAACAGCATTTGGCAGAGATTCATTGTGGGCGTACTCCCATAATGACAAAAACGCCCACAATGTAGCTTTGTACCCATATTTACTCCCACAATGTACCTCTTGTAAGAACACACACACACACCACTCCCAAAATAAAACACCCAATGTGCCGATCTGTAAGCTGACAGCACAAACAGTGGAAATACTTGGAACTTTTAAAGCATTGTGCACAATCAATAAACATAGTAGAAAGTGCACTCGGATTACTTAGTGATTGCACAATGGCTTCATCAGTTAAAGACTCATGAAAGTGCAAATAACACTTATTCACTAGGAGGGTTCTTGTATCGAAAATTTAATGGATACTTAATTGGTAAGATCTGGTATCCACTTTTTGGTACATGTAATCATTTTAAAATCCAACCTTCATTTCTGAGGAGAGCTATTGTTCCATAGCTCCTACAGCTTTCTTGAACAGTCCTTTCAGGGCGGTCAATTAACTGAGCTCATTAATTACTTTAATAGCCTCTGTTTTTTGATATTACATGTTACCTGCAGAGATGGTACATGTTGTAAGTACATGTATTGAGCCTTGTGTTGAGTTACTAGAGAGGTTTTTAACAGAGCCCCCTCTTTTATTTTCTTAAATGAGGCCTGTAAAATGTGTTTAATCGAATTATAAGGAAAGAAAATTCCCTACATTTAATCATAGTTATAAAATAGTCTTTATTTTTGTTGTGATTTTTTAGCCTATAATATCGGCTATTGTTTCACGTAGCCAAATTAAGGGAGGAAACCAATATTCTCTCATGGCTATTCTCTCATGTCTTGTCCAATTTCTTCTTTTGAACTCCATGTCTGCAAGTAATGACATTTCTTTGAAAAGTTATGTTGTGGAATTTTTGAAAATTCTGAGCAGTGTGCGTTTTTGGGCTTTTTTCGGGCGGCTTTTAGTGTTTTTGGCATGAATTATTTGGGTAGGCAAGATATTCTGAATTGTCGTTTGTCCCTAGCTGTTAGGTTGTCATTCCCTGTGTGAAGCTGAAAGCCATGCATTTTCAATGCTGGCCTAGAGAGGCATTGCTTTTGCAGCCTAGGCTTATAACCACTTGCAGTAAATTTCATGCTTTATTCTAGGTAGATGATTAGTTTTATGTTATCAACTTCACTTACACTCACGAAGTCATTTTTCATCTTCTTGGCTTCAGTTTGTGGGAGATATTAGCTGAAACAATACTTTTGTTAGTTGAAAACACCCTCTGCTTCTAGCACAGCTATGGTGCAAGGTAAATGTAATCACTGTTTATTTCTTGGTAGCTTTGCAGCCTTGTATGGTTGGTGGCCGTTCACCGTAATTGCCAACTTTTTGAATTTCACTTAAAACCTATCGGATTTTTACAGAAGGGTGTGATCAATCACTTTTTGTGTTTTGACTTAGATCTCTACAGACCTACCTCCAAAGCCTCACCAACTTATTGGTGTCTTTGTATTCTCAGGGACGTCCCACCCAAATAGGCCATCAATTTGATTGATATGGCGTCAACCAAAATACATGCCCTTTTTGTATTTCAGCTCCATATTAGCTTGTATAACCTGTCAATTTTTACTTTTGAGTTCTTTTCGGCAACTAGTGGCCACTTTATTACCTTGTTTAATATAAGGTCAGCAAAGTGCTCAAAAAACTTATATGGGAGCAATAAATTGAGTTATGGACCGTGACATTTTCCGTTCACATTGAATAATACCACTTTTATATCAATTACAACTGACACTCCTGTGGGGGATATCTGTGGCATTTAATTGTATCATTTACTTAAGAACATTCCTCATGATAATGCCCACACAAATTATATGACTGGTCCTTAATTAATTCAGATGTGGTTATTCGAAATCTTGTCCTCAATTTTCCGTTCACAATTTTGTAACGGTCCAACAACTTTTTGAGAAGCCTTTGTCTTTTATGATTAGATTCTAATTTTTTTGTTACTTATTCTCTGAGAGCGCTTTCACTGTTCTAGTAAATTGTACTAAAATTTTGAACAAACCCACTGTAAAAATGGCTTGGCTCTATCAGCATTAAATATTCCGTTCACACCAGTCACGTCCAACACATGTGGTACGTCCAACACACTCAAGTTGCATATCTCAAAAACGCGGAGGTCTGCAACTTTTAATTTATAGTATGTTTTTTTTTCTTCTAGTTGTTCATGGGTTTTGTGAACTACCAACTTACTTTGAGGTGCGATCAGTTTTTTAGTAATTTTCAAAAAAGGCTAATTTTTCCCAAAAAAAAATTTGTCACGTCCAACTCAACTTCAATCCAAGCACCCATGCAGCTAACAGCGTTGGAATATTGGAAGGGCATGAGGATGAAAACCTAAGCATTCACAAGGGAAGTTAGTAGTGTTTCATCTTCATAGAAAGCTTAAAAAAATCGTTTTTGATTTTATAACTGTCATAGATAGATTTTAAGTCAACATTCCGTTCACATGTCACGTCCATCACTTTGGACATAAAGCTAATATATCGGCTAACTCAATGGTGAGATTTGCTTGCATTCAGTACAACTGTTCTCCAGCCGTACAGCTAAGCAATTCATGAAAAAACACTCTGCTCTGTTACTTTTTTGAATATAAATAAAACTTTTTTATGACAAGAACCTGTTTTTGGATAAATTAGGAAGCAAAAATGTCCCAAGAAATTGTCCAAAATTCAAGCGTCACTCATTCATATTTCAGCTGGTGATTGCCGAATGTGCATACTTCCCATTTAGGATGAAGACGTCGACAGTTCTTTTGGCATTAATTAAATTTTCCTTAAGATCTATTTGCATTTTTTCAAAAATGGCTCAATTTTTCAAACTCTCTTAAAAAAAGTAATAAGGAGAAAAATTCAGGTGTGCTTTCTATATTTCCTTACATGTAATAGTCCTTAGATATAACACATTAGAAACAAATAACAAGCTTGCCCTGAGTTTGAAAAATGACCCCCATGTTGACCAAAAAGTGGCAATTACTGTGAAACGGAGGGGCATGGTATTCGGGACCTTGTAGCTCTTTGTGGCTTGTCATCGTAT
This sequence comes from Ophioderma brevispina, assembly GCA_023653785.1. Classification (NCBI taxonomy): domain Eukaryota; kingdom Metazoa; phylum Echinodermata; class Ophiuroidea; order Amphilepidida; family Ophiodermatidae; genus Ophioderma; species Ophioderma brevispina. Next base: position 72,015 of record JAMKCH010057429.1, read on the forward strand.
TACGAATGTGAAAAAATGCGTAGCTTTCTCAATATTTTTTATGGGTTAAAGTGTTAAAACATATTCATTATCATAATGGGGTGCAAGTTAGTCTCATTTGAAGTGTCATTGGGTGATATCGGTTGTATGTTAGTTTGATTTACATTGGTAATTTTTGTTTAAATGTTGACCAGCTTTACACTCTCTCTATTAACAACACCTCATGTTGACATGAAAAAAGCGAGCGAGTCGTTCCTAGTGAGCGTATAACCATTAAACAGCAGTGTTTTGTAAACATGTTGGGCCTGTAATCTTGAAATAGGTTGCCTGACTGTCACACTGGGCAATTGTATATCGGTTAGAGTTTTAATAATATGGGCCATAACGATTCCAGGCCATGGATTCGCAGGCAACAAAGAAGTGACGTACGATATTAACTGGTCTATGCCACCACAGTATAAATAACACATGTTGACCCCGCAATTTTTATCTTGCCTTCTGAATTTTTTTTAGAACCACACAACCACGGATCGGCGTCATGCTATAGCTGTGTGGATTGACCATAATTATGCATGCAACACATGCTTGGTATTGAGATTGATAAATTTTTACTTGGTATACAGCCTTCATAATGAGGTTATTGCTACAAAATTATAGAGATCGAGGTCATTTGACAAAAATTGTTATTGAGAGTAAAACTACAATGCAAAGTTACAGGAAGACTGAGAGATTGATTAAACAAAAAGTGAGAAGTTAGAGGTACTCCGCATTAAAGTGTGTGTAAAGGATTCACAGACAGATTGACGAACACCCTAAGATGCACACGGAGATGTCTCCATTAGGGTCGTGTCTTTGCCGAGTAAATTTGGAAGACTTCAAAATAATATACCATTTGATAAGCATACATCATTATGAAAGTTTGAATCCATATCAAGTTAAATGAATTAACAAAACAAAAACAATTACATTCATTAAAGCTCAGATTAATGTGATATATTTTGTGGAGTTCACACATCATAATAATTTAATTTAATTAAGTATGACAATGAGTAACATTTACTATTGCAATTATTAAAGGGGCTTTGTAGTTCGTACATATAATGCACTTGTCAAGTTTAATCCTGGCCCTGGGGGTCCCAGGACTATAGCAGGGACTTAGCCGGGAATGTACATTTTGCTGTCGGGACACCCCCGCCTTTGTCCCCGCTAAAGTACCCGCACGAAATCCGCGGGTAGCCGGCTTCATTTTTTTGTACATCCCCGCTTATCCCGCCCCTCCTAGCCGGGCTTCGTTGTGACAATCCCCGTATATTCTCGTCCATGGGGCGGGGACTGCTTTAACTCTCTGTACACTCCCGGCTCGGTTCCTGCTATGCGACAACAGGTCTAGCTTTATATAAAATCATACTACTTTTTGGATCGCCGGAGTGTCAGAACCGAGCCAAATTTCACCACATCGGAAGTTTGAGAAACAAACTCGTTTAAGATTTGGTTTTGTTAAAAAAAAATCCCCATTTCCACGGTCGATACCGACCACTACATGATATAATTCTGACAATTGGATTTCTGGGGGCCTGAAAAAAGGAAAAATTTTATTATTTTCATGAAAAGTTTTAATACTACTGGGTCCAAATATAGAAAAACATAATTCTTTGGGTAAATTTTTTCAAATTAAAGACACGTTAGTAAATATTTGATTTGAAACATTGTGTTTTGCTTGAACAAAAAGTCCATTCCAATCTTATTGCCAAGTCCAACCAACCCCACCATCAATATTAAATGGTTCAATTTTACTTAAATGCACCTATCAGTGATTTGCTAAATCAGAAATAAAAAATCTCAAAAAATCAGATTTTTGCTTGTATGTAACAAGTGGTTTCCTATTATACCTTGCAAATGATAGGACCCGAAGCAACCTAATAAGACAAGATCGGACATTTTTGTCATTAGTGGTCCTTTCTGAACTTACTACACCACGTATTGAATGGAATTTCGTATCTTTGAACACTGCCGTTTTCTCCTTTTCTGTCATCGTGTGTTGAAAGAAGTAACTACGAGATTTCTACGACTTACCCTTTACTTTTAGCTATTCCTGCAAATTTCAGGTATTTTTACTCATTCGGATAAATCACTGATAGTGGCTTAAATCTTTTCTTCACATTTTCCAACTAGAAAAAAAAGGAAATTTTATGTGCACGTAAAATAGATTTTTTATACTTTTTAGATTTGTTTCTCTAAATGTTATAGACCCCAGGTCCGGGGACCCCTCAGCTCGGCGCTCCTTGCGGGAAATGGATCTGACATTACACAGGAGCCTGGACAAGGCTGTACTCTTGTCTGAACGGCGCGGCGGTTCAAAAAACTCGCAATGATCCCGATAAATGGAAATTTGAATGGGAA